>JALMGF010000007.1:28397063-28527063 GCA_023333645.1 Sceloporus occidentalis | reverse complement strand
AGAAAAGGAGGCAAACTGTTGAACCAACAAGTGAACTAAACTCAGCCCACAGTCCTCCAAAGTCCTTAAACAGCACCTCACAAAAACATGCATTTCTCAGATATACTCATTTTGAGCCTATTGCGTTTTCCATAGAGGGGCATAAGAACGAAGCGACAGAAAGGACTTGTAGAAAGTGGACCACTTCTATTCCTTTGCTCCCACCAGATTTGGAAACGGGAGCTTTAACACCATGGCACAAAAATTCATGGCAAAAAAAAAGGTTTATGTCCAGCAAAAACTGGAGATGTGAACTCATCTCTTTATGTTCCGCTGGCATTAGGAAACTCTTAAGAAACCCCTTTAACAAAGTGTTGTTTCTCTAGATGCATGTGATGTGAGGAAACACATTTCCTCCTCCTTATTGTGCCAAGAGCCAATACATATTTGTGCCTTTGGGTTGCTGTTGTGTGTTTTTCTTTCCTGGACACTCTCCAAGACTCAACAGCCAAGCCCTGGATCACGACTGGGCCCCAGTCCACCATTTTGAGTAGCATTCATTGCTTTGGTAAACCTTTAGTATCGCAGTACTTGAGTGTATGTCAGGTGTATGGAACAAAGGCAACCTTTGTAGAAATAACTTGTAGGAAACTGACTGCTTTTATTCCTTCGCTACCTCCAGATGTGGAAATGTGAGTTATCTTAAAACAACAATACACCGCATCACTCTTGAACATCACTCGCAAGAAAGACTGTAAACAAAGTGTTCCTTTTTGTTTCAGGGAGCGGTTGCCTGAAACGTATTTCAGAAACGTGTTGAAAATGTCTTTTAGTTTGGGACGCTTTATAGAAAGCGGTCTATGAGTAGCTGTCAATGAATAATTGGTGCCAAGCTGGGAGGGAAATTTGAAACCCAGAGGGCTGGCATCAAGAGAGAGTTAGGCTCCAGTCCCGAGTTCAAGTCTCATTGTGACAAATTGGTGGCAGCTGGGATCTGACAGATCCAGTTGCTGAGAGGATCCTGAGATCTGGCAAAGGGATCCGACATCCAGAGAATTTACTGAACTGGCCAAACTAAAGTTCAGAGGTTTGGATGTGAAAAGTGAGGAAGGTGCCTGAGTGATCCCTGAGGTAATAACTGAAGTGGGTAATTGTAAGGGATTACTTGGAGACTCAGTACACCTAAGAGTCCAAGATTCCCTGAGGTAATCATTTGGGTAGAGTAGGGGAAGAGTAGAGTGAGAGCAGGTGAATATCCCCCCTCTCCTAAACAGTACATAAAGAAGGATAACGATACCAAGAAATATGGTACGATCCAGTGGCTTCTGAGGTTTAAAAGAAAATGACTTTGGCATAGTAGGAAATCACTGGAGGCATAAAGGAAGTTAAGTGATTCTGAGGTAATAATTTGGGCTATGATAAGAAATCACTAATGGGCCATGAGAAAACAGTAACCGCTTCATTAAACACCTCAGGAAATACTTAGTTATTGTTGCTTGTGAGGGTAAAAGTTTGTGACAGTAGTACTTAAGTGTACTAAAAAGATGGCTCCCAGGGAGATAAAACCCATTTGGAAGGAGCAAGTATGGTCACCTCCATAGCTGAGTTTCCTGATACTGTGGAGGTCTGGGAAATGAGTAAAGAGATTGAATTGTCTAGGACTGAAAATGAGAAAAGCAGAAAGAACAAGACGGAGAAATGGAGTCCGCCAGAACTGAAAGGGAAAGAGAAGAGAGGATTTTTAAAACATACATTCTGTATTACTTTAAAAGTATAGATAACATAGACTGTTCATGCAGGAGGCAACCCATTTTCCCCATTGGGAACTCATGAAAGAGACCCAAGCCCAGCTTCACCCTTCATCTTGGGCTTGACCTTTAGCATCTATAAGAATTTGTTTTGGCTGTTCTCTGTGTCAGTTTGTTGTTTCCGGCTAAAATAGAAGTCAAAGGCTTTCATGGCCGGCATCCATAGTTTTTTGTGGGTTTATACTGTGTGACTCTGGGAACGCAGGAGTGGTTTCCATTTCCATCTGTATATTGTTCTGTTGCTGAATGGCAAGGCCTCAGGGGGGCTATTTAATTAATGGTCCATTGTCCACTGGAAACCCCCCCCCCCCGACTCTGGCTGGTTTATTATTATAATAATAATGATCATCATAATAATACTTGTCATTAAACTCTACCATTAGAGCATGACATGTTCTATGCTGATATTATTGTCCATGACATAGTAAGGGATATCAGATTACAAATAGGAAATTATTGCTTGCCCGGTGTGATTTCAAATGCTGGAAATGTTCTAAATCCCCAGGCCCTTTTTTCACTGATGTTGGCATTGTGATTGTGCCGTTAAATTTTGGAAAAGGATTCACTGCTGGACACAAAAAATATTAGATCATAAATTTTCAATGGAGCCTATTTTTAAATCTCTTAGGCATAGTAAGTAATGATGAATTGGGAAGAAATGATGGAATATTGATATTTTATTTAACGACAGATGCAGGAATAATATATGCAGCCAAATGGAGGAATAAAGACCAAGTTAATTATGATAAATGGCTGCTAAAACTTTTAGCTATATCAGAAATGGACAAACTTACCAGTTGAGTATGAGGACATTCATGGGAAACCTGCAAAGAAACATGGAATCCATTAATTACCTTGGATCCTCACTGGCCGCTGTCTCCTCAATGCCGCACCGTGATGGTATTTCTATTTGAGCCCAGTAACGATTCGTACCTGGGACTGGTACAAATGGAGGGTCCAAGGGGAGAGGAAGAAGAAGCAGGGGGCCATTGGGGAAAGGGGAGAGACAGACAGGAGGGGTTGCTACTCACCACCGGTGGTGAGGTTGGCTTTGTGAGGTGGCATCAGTGGGGGGAGTCTTCCAAGGAGCCATTGGTGTATGGGCTGAGGGCAGAGCAGGAGCAGAAGGGGTCAGGAATGGGGACAGGGGGAGACCCAGGGGGCTTTCTCTCTGCTCCTGCGGCAGCTTCTCCCTCTCCTGCTCCTCCCTCTGGGCAGCCAAATCCAAGGGAAGCCATGGCATAGCCCCCCCCCCCCCCCCGCGCCTAGTGCTACTACTTGCTCACAATATGCCACCCGGCCCAGTTCAGCTGGTTGTCCCACAACCGGTGGCGGCGGCACTGTGCTTCCTCCTCCTCCGGAGCCACTTGTTCTGTGTCCTCAAACTGGGGCAGTGCCTCCTCCTCCTCCTCCTCCTCCTCCTCTGCTTGCGCTATAGCAGCCACTTCTGCGGCTTCTCGCGCCATTCTTCAGCTGCTTGTGCCGCTACTTCCGGACGCCATTGCAGCGGAATCCTCCCTTTTTCTTTGGGTGCTTAGGGCTAAAAGCTCCTTGTGCTGATTTAAACTTGCCTGTTTTGTCATGCTTTAAAGCCCTCAGCCCAGTATATCTCCTTCAAAGATGAAGATGATATAAAAGAAGCTGTTGAAGTCGCCATTGACTTTCTGTCAATAATTAATAAATAATAATGTCGTCCCTCTGAAGATATTACAAGGATTAGTTGAGTCTCCATTAATCAAGATCTTAGCCGTTGGTTCTTTATAAATTGCTTCCATCCATTTTTCAAAATCTGTGCCCAGACCTATCTTCCAAAGCACAGTCAACAAAAAAGGTCCAATTAACATTACCGAATGCCTTTTCGGCGTCTAAGACAATAAAGGCAACTCTTTTGTTCATTTTTTCTGATGGGACTCTACCAAATTGATCCTGTGTCTTGTGTTGTCCTTTATTCTCCTCCCTGGAAGAAACCCCCGATTGGTCCTCATGTGTCCAAGCCATGAGGGTTTTTTAAAACCTATCAGCCACGATGGAGGCAAAGATCTTGTAGTCACAATTAAGCAGCGAGATTGGTCTAAATTGACTTGGTTCTAGGGTGTCTTTCTTAGGGCAATGTTAGCTTGGGACCATGAGCCTGGACTCCTACCCTCCTCTAGTATTGCATTTACAGTCCTTGTTAGTGGGATAGCAATCTCAAACGTCAAGATTTTGTAGGATCTGCTTGTTCACCCATCTGGGCCGGAGGCTTTACCTGTTTTTGTTTTCTGAATGACATCTAGGACTTCTTGAAGAGCGATTTTTTATTGAGGTATTCACTTTGTTGTTCTGAAAATTTAGACAAATTGCGCACGTCCAAATATTCTTCTTTCTCTTGAAAGTCTATGCGTTTCTTCTTGTATAGATTTGAATAAAATTGGTGTAGGGTTTGTTTAATTTGTTTTTGGGAGGTGTAAATGTTATCACCTTCTTTAATCTTCATTACTATATATCTCTCTTTTTCTTTCCTTAATTTATATGCTAATATTTTACCCAATTTATTGGCTGATTAAAAAAACCTATTTAGCAAAGTTTTTTTTTTGCATTTCTTCCACAAAAATTATATGCAATTGTTTCTGAAGGCAAGCTAGCTCTTCTTTTATCATTTTTGAGTTGCCTCTCTTTATCTTTGATTTCATCCATCAATTTGTTTACTAATTCTTTCCTCCTTCTTCTAACTTCTGACGCTTTCATTTTAAAAAACCCTCTCATAAAGGCTTTACATATTATGTCCCATATTACGTCAAAGGTCACTCTTTTATCTAGATCACCTTTGAAGAAAAGGTTTATTTGTTCCTTTGCCTACTTCAATATCTTTTCATTTTTCAGTAAGTTGGACTCTAACCTCCATTGAAATTCCTTTTTCCCTGATAGTAAAGTCATAGCGAGGGGCTTAGGATCAGACCAAATTTTGGCTAGAGAGTCTATCTTAGCATGTGTCTAATATTATTTTGTTGTCGTCGTTTCCCTTAATATTGTTGGTTGATTGTGACAACAAGAATATTGGTTGATCGTGACATCACCCAAAACATATTGGCTTCGCTGTATTTGCTGGAAAAAAGAAATGATGGGGGGGATGAATTTCATCTTCAAGTTGATATTTTAATGGCAATTTATAAAACTTTATACACCCCCACCTGTTTTAATACAAGCCCCCCTCACTCATCGAAAGGCTTTGAGGCACTCCATGTGCAAATGCTATGTTGTGGTCACCCCACGCATCCTTGAACACTGTGGGTTTTCACTTAGGAGACTGACTTTGGGAAGCCACATGCTCCCAGCCCAACACTCACAGGAGGACTTGGTCAGCAACGTCCCCCTCCATAGGAACGCCCTGCTCCAACACTGGAGGGCAGACTCTCCTTTCTCTGCTGCTGCATGGACCCTGCCTTAACGGCCGGAGGGACGGCCATGCTCCTGGCACCCTGGTCCTCCACTCCTTGGCCCCTTTGCCAGCCATGCTAAGATGGACTCTCTGCCTTTTTGCATCTTGTTTGTTTGCCTGTCTCCCAAACATTTTCCTGGATCCCTCTGCTGTGATGCCATCAGGAAATACCTGAGATTTTGGTTTTTGTCTTCCAATATTTTGCTGAGGGCTTGGTTTCACAGTTAGCTTTGTCAGCTGTCAAAAGAATGGTGACAGTTGGACTCCCAGCAGCTCCTGGAGGCCCTGGTGCGAGAAGAGCCCCCCTCCGGCCACAGAGGAGCCGGTCACTCCAGGACCAGGGGCTCCATTGGGATCATGCCAGGTCCACTGGATGATAATACTTTCAGAGATATCTAAGATGTACCTTTTAAAACACCGAGTTGTTCTTTGGGTATTTGTTATCATACAAGCCCTTACACTTCTGCAGGGCTTGGGGTTTGACGCACTGCCATGGTCGTTCTCCGTGGGGCTCCCATCCTTGTTCCGTGAGGGACTGGCACAGGCCCTGGTGCAAGAAGAGCCCCCCTCCGGCCACACAGGAGCCGGTCACTCCAGGACCAGGGGCTCCATTGGGATCATGCCAGGTCCACTGGTGTTTAAGCAGAGGTTGGATGGCCATCTGTCAGGGATGCTTTGATTTACTGTGTCCCACCACCCACCTCCACCGACATCTCCCCGCATCAAGGGCTCCCTCTGTTTTTGGGTGTGGGGCTGATGGAGGCCCTCTGCAAGAAGAGGGCCTTTGGCCACAGAGGAGCCGGTCACTCCAGGACCAGTGGCCCCATGAGGATAAGCCTCTGTTCCCCTGGAACAGAGGGAGGCCAAATGGTTTTGTCCTCCTCACCTGCTGTGCAGCTCCTCCTGTGCAGGAGTTTCCCCTTCGAGATGTCAAAAGCAGCTACCCCCGTGCCATAGCAGGCAAAACAGCGCGGGGCCTTCTTGGTGGTGACATCCAAGGCCAGGCGAATGACCACCTGGCTGGAGTGGCATTGTGGGCTTTAAACTGTACTTCATGCCTCCTTTTCTTTCACCTAGGCTTTCTTTGATTCCTACAGAGTTGGAAGAGACTCCAAGGGCCATTTAATCCTCCCTTTGACTCTCCCCCCAAAGAACACACCCAGGCATTAAAAAGAAAAAAAAGAGGAAATCATAAGTCAATAATTGTTAACAAAGTGATTTACTTTGTTCCTGTCAGCCTGTTCCTGGCAGGGACTATGTATTAATAATAATAATAATAATAATAATAATAATACTATGGAACATAGTAAGATATTGTTATTATGGAAGCCTGAATTCAAAATTCATTGGTCTTGGTAAAGACATTTTTAAATTGTTTGATTCACAGAGGGTTTTAATGCGTAACAATATGTTTTCACACTGACCAACTTGCATTTGCAAAATGTCAACTTTGCATGACCTCAGGCTAGGGTTGCCTTAAGTCAGGACCTCCAAACCAGGACAAATGTAGGACAACATTTTCAAATGGAGGACACTTTTATAAAAATGGAGGATGGACTCTCTGCTTTTTTGCATATTGTTCTTGTTTGTTTGCCTGTCTCCCGAACATTTTCCTGGATCCCTCTGGCATCCAGGTGCTGTGCTGCCATCAGGAAATACCTGAGATTTTGGGTTTTGTCTTCCAGTATTTTCAGCAATGTGCTCAAGCACACCTTAAATATAGATTTGTCTGGTTTGAGAGAGACAGTTTCAGAAGCACACATTTTCACTGGATCACAATATAATCAAAAAAGATCAGACCAGGACAGAACAGTTTATTTTATTTTCCACCAAGTAATAAATTACAAAACAAGGTTTAAATGGCATCTCAGTATTATTCAGTACAAAATAATTGTATTGCAGGGTTTTGAAATTAAAAATGTATAAAGATTTTTTTAAAACTAAAAACATGAAAACCGCCCTGCACCGACCCCCATCTGCACAACATTAAAAGCTGTTAATAAAAAAAGTTATTTGGAACAAACACTCTTGAGCTGTCATATCCGCACACGCCGCTTGTTTGTTGCAACTTCCCTGCTTTTCGGTGCCTGCCGAAATGTGCTTTTTCTCCAAAGTTTGCTAACATACAATCCAAAGACGTCTTGCCTCCAGTTTTTGATTTTCCATTAACCCTTGCAGACTAGATTGGGGCACCCTCCCTAGTCTTTTGAACAGCTGTTTTTATTAGTCCAATGGCACCTTGCCTTTTGAACTTTTTCCTCCCATTGCAGACTAGATTTAGTCTGTCTTATTGCAGACTAGGTCTTGGGTGGGGACACCCACCCTCACTAGCCCGTCTTAACAGCTGTTTTTCTGAGCTCCTGTTGCAGGCTAGGTCTTGGGTAAACACCCTCACCAGCCTGTCTTATTAGTTTTCTTTTTCTTTTTCTTTTTTTTTCTTTTCCTTTTCTTTTTCTTTTTCCCTTTTTCTTTTAACATACAATCCAAGGGGGTCAGTCCCTTTGACTTCCCCGATCCCATTGCGGTAACTAGGGTCTCGGATCACCCTCACCTAGACCGACTTTAACTGCAGTTTCCCTTAGGTTACAACCTATTTTTATAACCATTGCGGTAACTAGGGTCTTGGATCACCCTCACCTAGACCGACTTTTATAGCCTAGACTTTCCTTTTCTTTTCTTTATTCCCAACCGCGGTACACATGCTCCCAGCCCAACACTCACAGGAGGACTTGGTCAGCAACGTCCCCCTCCATAGGAACGCCCTGCTCCAACACTGGAGGGCAGACTCTCCTTTCTCTGCTGCTGCATGGACCCTGCCTTAACGGCCGGAGGGACGGCCATGCTCCTGGCACCCTGGTCCTCCACTCCTTGGCCCCTTTGCCAGCCATGCTAAGATGGACTCTCTGCCTTTTTGCATCTTGTTTGTTTGCCTGTCTCCCAAACATTTTCCTGGATCCCTCTGCTGTGATGCCATCAGGAAATACCTGAGATTTTGGTTTTTGTCTTCCAATATTTTGCTGAGGGCTTGGTTTCACAGTTAGCTTTGTCAGCTGTCAAAAGAATGGTGACAGTTGGACTCCCAGCAGCTCCTGGAGGCCCTGGTGCGAGAAGAGCCCCCCTCCGGCCACAGAGGAGCCGGTCACTCCAGGACCAGGGGCTCCATTGGGATCATGCCAGGTCCACTGGATGATAATACTTTCAGAGATATCTAAGATGTACCTTTTAAAACACCGAGTTGTTCTTTGGGTATTTGTTATCATACAAGCCCTTACACTTCTGCAGGGCTTGGGGTTTGACGCACTGCCATGGTCGTTCTCCGTGGGGCTCCCATCCTTGTTCCGTGAGGGACTGGCACAGGCCCTGGTGCAAGAAGAACCCCCCTCCGGCCACACAGGAGCCGGTCACTCCAGGACCAGGGGCTCCATTGGGATCATGCCAGGTCCACTGGTGTTTAAGCAGAGGTTGGATGGCCATCTGTCAGGGATGCTTTGATTTACTGTGTCCCACCACCCACCTCCACCGACATCTCCCCGCATCAAGGGCTCCCTCTGTTTTTGGGTGTGGGGCTGATGGAGGCCCTCTGCAAGAAGAGGGCCTTTGGCCACAGAGGAGCCGGTCACTCCAGGACCAGTGGCCCCATGAGGATAAGCCTCTGTTCCCCTGGAACAGAGGGAGGCCAAATGGTTTTGTCCTCCTCACCTGCTGTGCAGCTCCTCCTGTGCAGGAGTTTCCCCTTCGAGATGTCAAAAGCAGCTACCCCCGTGCCATAGCAGGCAAAACAGCGCGGGGCCTTCTTGGTGGTGACATCCAAGGCCAGGCGAATGACCACCTGGCTGGAGTGGCATTGTGGGCTTTAAACTGTACTTCATGCCTCCTTTTCTTTCACCTAGGCTTTCTTTGATTCCTACAGAGTTGGAAGAGACTCCAAGGGCCATTTAATCCTCCCTTTGACTCTCCCCCCAAAGAACACACCCAGGCATTAAAAAGAAAAAAAAGAGGAAATCATAAGTCAATAATTGTTAACAAAGTGATTTACTTTGTTCCTGTCAGCCTGTTCCTGGCAGGGACTATGTATTATTATTAATAATAATAATAATAATAATAATAATAATACTATGGAACATAGTAAGATATTGTTATTATGGAAGCCTGAATTCAAAATTCATTGGTCTTGGTAAAGACATTTTTAAATTGTTTGATTCACAGAGGGTTTTAATGCGTAACAATATGTTTTCACACTGACCAACTTGCATTTGCAAAATGTCAACTTTGCATGACCTCAGGCTAGGGTTGCCTTAAGTCAGGACCTCCAAACCAGGACAAATGTAGGACAACATTTTCAAATGGAGGACACTTTTATAAAAATGGAGGATGGACTCTCTGCTTTTTTGCATATTGTTCTTGTTTGTTTGCCTGTCTCCCGAACATTTTCCTGGATCCCTCTGGCATCCAGGTGCTGTGCTGCCATCAGGAAATACCTGAGATTTTGGGTTTTGTCTTCCAGTATTTTCAGCAATGTGCTCAAGCACACCTTAAATATAGATTTGTCTGGTTTGAGAGAGACAGTTTCAGAAGCACACATTTTCACTGGATCACAATGGGGCTTTCTACACGGACATTTGGGACGTCCTCCGGACGTCCCATTTTAAAAAAGGGGCGTCTCTTTTAGACGCCCCATGGTCTAGTACGGACTCCGTCCGTACAAGATGGCGGCGCCCCTTCTACATGGGCGCCGCCATCTTTACGCATCGGACGCACAGCGTCCAGACGCGTCGCGCCGCTGCTGACGTAGCGAGCGCGCCCCTGGCGCCTCGCTACGTCGCAAACGCGACGCAAAAAGAAGCTCCATTTTGGAGCTTCTTTTTTCGGTCCGCGCGGGAGTCGGGCCGTTTGAAGGCTCCGGCTCCCCCGCGGACCTTCTGGCGGCGGTGCCAGACCGCTGCAAAGCGGCGGTCTGTACCCCGCCAATATAATCAAAAAAGATCAGACCAGGACAGAACAGTTTATTTTATTTTCCACCAAGTAATAAATTACAAAACAAGGTTTAAATGGCATCTCAGTATTATTCAGTACAAAATAATTGTATTGCAGGGTTTTGAAATTAAAAATGTATAAAGATTTTTTTAAAACTAAAAACATGAAAACCGCCCTGCACCGACCCCCATCTGCACAACATTAAAAGCTGTTAATAAAAAAAGTTATTTGGAACAAACACTCTTGAGCTGTCATATCCGCACACGCCGCTTGTTTGTTGCAACTTCCCTGCTTTTCGGTGCCTGCCGAAATGTGCTTTTTCTCCAAAGTTTGCTAACATACAATCCAAAGACGTCTTGCCTCCAGTTTTTGATTTTCCATTAACCCTTGCAGACTAGATTGGGGCACCCTCCCTAGTCTTTTGAACAGCTGTTTTTATTAGTCCAATGGCACCTTGCCTTTTGAACTTTTTCCTCCCATTGCAGACTAGATTTAGTCTGTCTTATTGCAGACTAGGTCTTGGGTGGGGACACCCACCCTCACTAGCCCGTCTTAACAGCTGTTTTTCTGAGCTCCTGTTGCAGGCTAGGTCTTGGGTAAGCACCCTCACCAGCCTGTCTTATTAGTTTTCTTTTTCTTTTTCTTTTTTTTTCTTTTCCTTTTCTTTTTCTTTTTCCCTTTTTCTTTTAACATACAATCCAAGGGGGTCAGTCCCTTTGACTTCCCCGATCCCATTGCGGTAACTAGGGTCTCGGATCACCCTCACCTAGACCGACTTTAACTGCAGTTTCCCTTAGGTTACAACCTATTTTTATAACCATTGCGGTAACTAGGGTCTTGGATCACCCTCACCTAGACCGACTTTTATAGCCTAGACTTTCCTTTTCTTTTCTTTATTCCCAACCGCGGTACACATGCTCCCAGCCCAACACTCACAGGAGGACTTGGTCAGCAACGTCCCCCTCCATAGGAACGCCCTGCTCCAACACTGGAGGGCAGACTCTCCTTTCTCTGCTGCTGCATGGACCCTGCCTTAACGGCCGGAGGGACGGCCATGCTCCTGGCACCCTGGTCCTCCACTCCTTGGCCCCTTTGCCAGCCATGCTAAGATGGACTCTCTGCCTTTTTGCATCTTGTTTGTTTGCCTGTCTCCCAAACATTTTCCTGGATCCCTCTGCTGTGATGCCATCAGGAAATACCTGAGATTTTGGTTTTTGTCTTCCAATATTTTGCTGAGGGCTTGGTTTCACAGTTAGCTTTGTCAGCTGTCAAAAGAATGGTGACAGTTGGACTCCCAGCAGCTCCTGGAGGCCCTGGTGCGAGAAGAGCCCCCCTCCGGCCACAGAGGAGCCGGTCACTCCAGGACCAGGGGCTCCATTGGGATCATGCCAGGTCCACTGGATGATAATACTTTCAGAGATATCTAAGATGTACCTTTTAAAACACCGAGTTGTTCTTTGGGTATTTGTTATCATACAAGCCCTTACACTTCTGCAGGGCTTGGGGTTTGACGCACTGCCATGGTCGTTCTCCGTGGGGCTCCCATCCTTGTTCCGTGAGGGACTGGCACAGGCCCTGGTGCAAGAAGAACCCCCCTCCGGCCACACAGGAGCCGGTCACTCCAGGACCAGGGGCTCCATTGGGATCATGCCAGGTCCACTGGTGTTTAAGCAGAGGTTGGATGGCCATCTGTCAGGGATGCTTTGATTTACTGTGTCCCACCACCCACCTCCACCGACATCTCCCCGCATCAAGGGCTCCCTCTGTTTTTGGGTGTGGGGCTGATGGAGGCCCTCTGCAAGAAGAGGGCCTTTGGCCACAGAGGAGCCGGTCACTCCAGGACCAGTGGCCCCATGAGGATAAGCCTCTGTTCCCCTGGAACAGAGGGAGGCCAAATGGTTTTGTCCTCCTCACCTGCTGTGCAGCTCCTCCTGTGCAGGAGTTTCCCTTTCGAGATGTCAAAAGCAGCTACCCCCGTGCCATAGCAGGCAAAACAGCGCGGGGCCTTCTTGGTGGTGACATCCAAGGCCAGGCGAATGACCACCTGGCTGGAGTGGCATTGTGGGCTTTAAACTGTACTTCATGCCTCCTTTTCTTTCACCTAGGCTTTCTTTGATTCCTACAGAGTTGGAAGAGACTCCAAGGGCCATTTAATCCTCCCTTTGACTCTCCCCCCAAAGAACACACCCAGGCATTAAAAAGAAAAAAAAGAGGAAATCATAAGTCAATAATTGTTAACAAAGTGATTTACTTTGTTCCTGTCAGCCTGTTCCTGGCAGGGACTATGTATTATTATTATTATTAATAATAATAATAATAATACTATGGAACATAGTAAGATATTGTTATTATGGAAGCCTGAATTCAAAATTCATTGGTCTTGGTAAAGACATTTTTAAATTGTTTGATTCACAGAGGGTTTTAATGCGTAACAATATGTTTTCACACTGACCAACTTGCATTTGCAAAATGTCAACTTTGCATGACCTCAGGCTAGGGTTGCCTTAAGTCAGGACCTCCAAACCAGGACAAATGTAGGACAACATTTTCAAATGGAGGACACTTTTATAAAAATGGAGGATGGACTCTCTGCTTTTTTGCATATTGTTCTTGTTTGTTTGCCTGTCTCCCGAACATTTTCCTGGATCCCTCTGGCATCCAGGTGCTGTGCTGCCATCAGGAAATACCTGAGATTTTGGGTTTTGTCTTCCAGTATTTTCAGCAATGTGCTCAAGCACACCTTAAATATAGATTTGTCTGGTTTGAGAGAGACAGTTTCAGAAGCACACATTTTCACTGGATCACAATATAATCAAAAAAGATCAGACCAGGACAGAACAGTTTATTTTATTTTCCACCAAGTAATAAATTACAAAACAAGGTTTAAATGGCATCTCAGTATTATTCAGTACAAAATAATTGTATTGCAGGGTTTTGAAATTAAAAATGTATAAAGATTTTTTTAAAACTAAAAACATGAAAACCGCCCTGCACCGACCCCCATCTGCACAACATTAAAAGCTGTTAATAAAAAAAGTTATTTGGAACAAACACTCTTGAGCTGTCATATCCGCACACGCCGCTTGTTTGTTGCAACTTCCCTGCTTTTCGGTGCCTGCCGAAATGTGCTTTTTCTCCAAAGTTTGCTAACATACAATCCAAAGACGTCTTGCCTCCAGTTTTTGATTTTCCATTAACCCTTGCAGACTAGATTGGGGCACCCTCCCTAGTCTTTTGAACAGCTGTTTTTATTAGTCCAATGGCACCTTGCCTTTTGAACTTTTTCCTCCCATTGCAGACTAGATTTAGTCTGTCTTATTGCAGACTAGGTCTTGGGTGGGGACACCCACCCTCACTAGCCCGTCTTAACAGCTGTTTTTCTGAGCTCCTGTTGCAGGCTAGGTCTTGGGTAAGCACCCTCACCAGCCTGTCTTATTAGTTTTCTTTTTCTTTTTCTTTTTTTTTCTTTTCCTTTTCTTTTTCTTTTTCCCTTTTTCTTTTAACATACAATCCAAGGGGGTCAGTCCCTTTGACTTCCCCGATCCCATTGCGGTAACTAGGGTCTCGGATCACCCTCACCTAGACCGACTTTAACTGCAGTTTCCCTTAGGTTACAACCTATTTTTATAACCATTGCGGTAACTAGGGTCTTGGATCACCCTCACCTAGACCGACTTTTATAGCCTAGACTTTCCTTTTCTTTTCTTTATTCCCAACCGCGGTACACATGCTCCCAGCCCAACACTCACAGGAGGACTTGGTCAGCAACGTCCCCCTCCATAGGAACGCCCTGCTCCAACACTGGAGGGCAGACTCTCCTTTCTCTGCTGCTGCATGGACCCTGCCTTAACGGCCGGAGGGACGGCCATGCTCCTGGCACCCTGGTCCTCCACTCCTTGGCCCCTTTGCCAGCCATGCTAAGATGGACTCTCTGCCTTTTTGCATCTTGTTTGTTTGCCTGTCTCCCAAACATTTTCCTGGATCCCTCTGCTGTGATGCCATCAGGAAATACCTGAGATTTTGGTTTTTGTCTTCCAATATTTTGCTGAGGGCTTGGTTTCACAGTTAGCTTTGTCAGCTGTCAAAAGAATGGTGACAGTTGGACTCCCAGCAGCTCCTGGAGGCCCTGGTGCGAGAAGAGCCCCCCTCCGGCCACAGAGGAGCCGGTCACTCCAGGACCAGGGGCTCCATTGGGATCATGCCAGGTCCACTGGATGATAATACTTTCAGAGATATCTAAGATGTACCTTTTAAAACACCGAGTTGTTCTTTGGGTATTTGTTATCATACAAGCCCTTACACTTCTGCAGGGCTTGGGGTTTGACGCACTGCCATGGTCGTTCTCCGTGGGGCTCCCATCCTTGTTCCGTGAGGGACTGGCACAGGCCCTGGTGCAAGAAGAACCCCCCTCCGGCCACACAGGAGCCGGTCACTCCAGGACCAGGGGCTCCATTGGGATCATGCCAGGTCCACTGGTGTTTAAGCAGAGGTTGGATGGCCATCTGTCAGGGATGCTTTGATTTACTGTGTCCCACCACCCACCTCCACCGACATCTCCCCGCATCAAGGGCTCCCTCTGTTTTTGGGTGTGGGGCTGATGGAGGCCCTCTGCAAGAAGAGGGCCTTTGGCCACAGAGGAGCCGGTCACTCCAGGACCAGTGGCCCCATGAGGATAAGCCTCTGTTCCCCTGGAACAGAGGGAGGCCAAATGGTTTTGTCCTCCTCACCTGCTGTGCAGCTCCTCCTGTGCAGGAGTTTCCCTTTCGAGATGTCAAAAGCAGCTACCCCCGTGCCATAGCAGGCAAAACAGCGCGGGGCCTTCTTGGTGGTGACATCCAAGGCCAGGCGAATGACCACCTGGCTGGAGTGGCATTGTGGGCTTTAAACTGTACTTCATGCCTCCTTTTCTTTCACCTAGGCTTTCTTTGATTCCTACAGAGTTGGAAGAGACTCCAAGGGCCATTTAATCCTCCCTTTGACTCTCCCCCCAAAGAACACACCCAGGCATTAAAAAGAAAAAAAAGAGGAAATCATAAGTCAATAATTGTTAACAAAGTGATTTACTTTGTTCCTGTCAGCCTGTTCCTGGCAGGGACTATGTATTATTATTAATAATAATAATAATAATAATAATACTATGGAACATAGTAAGATATTGTTATTATGGAAGCCTGAATTCAAAATTCATTGGTCTTGGTAAAGACATTTTTAAATTGTTTGATTCACAGAGGGTTTTAATGCGTAACAATATGTTTTCACACTGACCAACTTGCATTTGCAAAATGTCAACTTTGCATGACCTCAGGCTAGGGTTGCCTTAAGTCAGGACCTCCAAACCAGGACAAATGTAGGACAACATTTTCAAATGGAGGACACTTTTATAAAAATGGAGGATGGACTCTCTGCTTTTTTGCATATTGTTCTTGTTTGTTTGCCTGTCTCCCGAACATTTTCCTGGATCCCTCTGGCATCCAGGTGCTGTGCTGCCATCAGGAAATACCTGAGATTTTGGGTTTTGTCTTCCAGTATTTTCAGCAATGTGCTCAAGCACACCTTAAATATAGATTTGTCTGGTTTGAGAGAGACAGTTTCAGAAGCACACATTTTCACTGGATCACAATATAATCAAAAAAGATCAGACCAGGACAGAACAGTTTATTTTATTTTCCACCAAGTAATAAATTACAAAACAAGGTTTAAATGGCATCTCAGTATTATTCAGTACAAAATAATTGTATTGCAGGGTTTTGAAATTAAAAATGTATAAAGATTTTTTTAAAACTAAAAACATGAAAACCGCCCTGCACCGACCCCCATCTGCACAACATTAAAAGCTGTTAATAAAAAAAGTTATTTGGAACAAACACTCTTGAGCTGTCATATCCGCACACGCCGCTTGTTTGTTGCAACTTCCCTGCTTTTCGGTGCCTGCCGAAATGTGCTTTTTCTCCAAAGTTTGCTAACATACAATCCAAAGACGTCTTGCCTCCAGTTTTTGATTTTCCATTAACCCTTGCAGACTAGATTGGGGCACCCTCCCTAGTCTTTTGAACAGCTGTTTTTATTAGTCCAATGGCACCTTGCCTTTTGAACTTTTTCCTCCCATTGCAGACTAGATTTAGTCTGTCTTATTGCAGACTAGGTCTTGGGTGGGGACACCCACCCTCACTAGCCCGTCTTAACAGCTGTTTTTCTGAGCTCCTGTTGCAGGCTAGGTCTTGGGTAAGCACCCTCACCAGCCTGTCTTATTAGTTTTCTTTTTCTTTTTTTTTCTTTTCCTTTTCTTTTTCTTTTTCCCTTTTTCTTTTAACATACAATCCAAGGGGGTCAGTCCCTTTGACTTCCCCGATCCCATTGCGGTAACTAGGGTCTCGGATCACCCTCACCTAGACCGACTTTAACTGCAGTTTCCCTTAGGTTACAACCTATTTTTATAACCATTGCGGTAACTAGGGTCTTGGATCACCCTCACCTAGACCGACTTTTATAGCCTAGACTTTCCTTTTCTTTTCTTTATTCCCAACCGCGGTACACATGCTCCCAGCCCAACACTCACAGGAGGACTTGGTCAGCAACGTCCCCCTCCATAGGAACGCCCTGCTCCAACACTGGAGGGCAGACTCTCCTTTCTCTGCTGCTGCATGGACCCTGCCTTAACGGCCGGAGGGACGGCCATGCTCCTGGCACCCTGGTCCTCCACTCCTTGGCCCCTTTGCCAGCCATGCTAAGATGGACTCTCTGCCTTTTTGCATCTTGTTTGTTTGCCTGTCTCCCAAACATTTTCCTGGATCCCTCTGCTGTGATGCCATCAGGAAATACCTGAGATTTTGGTTTTTGTCTTCCAATATTTTGCTGAGGGCTTGGTTTCACAGTTAGCTTTGTCAGCTGTCAAAAGAATGGTGACAGTTGGACTCCCAGCAGCTCCTGGAGGCCCTGGTGCGAGAAGAGCCCCCCTCCGGCCACAGAGGAGCCGGTCACTCCAGGACCAGGGGCTCCATTGGGATCATGCCAGGTCCACTGGATGATAATACTTTCAGAGATATCTAAGATGTACCTTTTAAAACACCGAGTTGTTCTTTGGGTATTTGTTATCATACAAGCCCTTACACTTCTGCAGGGCTTGGGGTTTGACGCACTGCCATGGTCGTTCTCCGTGGGGCTCCCATCCTTGTTCCGTGAGGGACTGGCACAGGCCCTGGTGCAAGAAGAACCCCCCCTCCGGCCACACAGGAGCCGGTCACTCCAGGACCAGGGGCTCCATTGGGATCATGCCAGGTCCACTGGTGTTTAAGCAGAGGTTGGATGGCCATCTGTCAGGGATGCTTTGATTTACTGTGTCCCACCACCCACCTCCACCGACATCTCCCCGCATCAAGGGCTCCCTCTGTTTTTGGGTGTGGGGCTGATGGAGGCCCTCTGCAAGAAGAGGGCCTTTGGCCACAGAGGAGCCGGTCACTCCAGGACCAGTGGCCCCATGAGGATAAGCCTCTGTTCCCCTGGAACAGAGGGAGGCCAAATGGTTTTGTCCTCCTCACCTGCTGTGCAGCTCCTCCTGTGCAGGAGTTTCCCCTTCGAGATGTCAAAAGCAGCTACCCCCGTGCCATAGCAGGCAAAACAGCGCGGGGCCTTCTTGGTGGTGACATCCAAGGCCAGGCGAATGACCACCTGGCTGGAGTGGCATTGTGGGCTTTAAACTGTACTTCATGCCTCCTTTTCTTTCACCTAGGCTTTCTTTGATTCCTACAGAGTTGGAAGAGACTCCAAGGGCCATTTAATCCTCCCTTTGACTCTCCCCCCAAAGAACACACCCAGGCATTAAAAAGAAAAAAAAGAGGAAATCATAAGTCAATAATTGTTAACAAAGTGATTTACTTTGTTCCTGTCAGCCTGTTCCTGGCAGGGACTATGTATTATTATTAATAATAATAATAATAATAATAATAATACTATGGAACATAGTAAGATATTGTTATTATGGAAGCCTGAATTCAAAATTCATTGGTCTTGGTAAAGACATTTTTAAATTGTTTGATTCACAGAGGGTTTTAATGCGTAACAATATGTTTTCACACTGACCAACTTGCATTTGCAAAATGTCAACTTTGCATGACCTCAGGCTAGGGTTGCCTTAAGTCAGGACCTCCAAACCAGGACAAATGTAGGACAACATTTTCAAATGGAGGACACTTTTATAAAAATGGAGGATGGACTCTCTGCTTTTTTGCATATTGTTCTTGTTTGTTTGCCTGTCTCCCGAACATTTTCCTGGATCCCTCTGGCATCCAGGTGCTGTGCTGCCATCAGGAAATACCTGAGATTTTGGGTTTTGTCTTCCAGTATTTTCAGCAATGTGCTCAAGCACACCTTAAATATAGATTTGTCTGGTTTGAGAGAGACAGTTTCAGAAGCACACATTTTCACTGGATCACAATATAATCAAAAAAGATCAGACCAGGACAGAACAGTTTATTTTATTTTCCACCAGGTAATAAATTACAAAACAAGGTTTAAATGGCATCTCAGTATTATTCAGTACAAAATAATTGTATTGCAGGGTTTTGAAATTAAAAATGTATAAAGATTTTTTTAAAACTAAAAACATGAAAACCGCCCTGCACCGTCCCCCATCTGCACAACATTAAAAGCTGTTAATAAAAAAAGTTATTTGGAACAAACACTCTTGAGCTGTCATATCCGCACACGCCGCTTGTTTGTTGCAACTTCCCTGCTTTTCGGTGCCTGCCGAAATGTGCTTTTTCTCCAAAGTTTGCTAACATACAATCCAAAGACGTCTTGCCTCCAGTTTTTGATTTTCCATTAACCCTTGCAGACTAGATTGGGGCACCCTCCCTAGTCTTTTGAACAGCTGTTTTTATTAGTCCAATGGCACCTTGCCTTTTGAACTTTTTCCTCCCATTGCAGACTAGATTTAGTCTGTCTTACTGCAGACTAGGTCTTGGGTGGGGACACCCACCCTCACTAGCCCGTCTTAACAGCTGTTTTTCTGAGCTCCTGTTGCAGGCTAGGTCTTGGGTAAGCACCCTCACCAGCCTGTCTTATTAGTTTTCTTTTTCTTTTTTTTTCTTTTCCTTTTCTTTTTCTTTTTCCCTTTTTCTTTTAACATACAATCCAAGGGGGTCAGTCCCTTTGACTTCCCCGATCCCATTGCGGTAACTAGGGTCTCGGATCACCCTCACCTAGACCGACTTTAACTGCAGTTTCCCTTAGGTTACAACCTATTTTTATAACCATTGCGGTAACTAGGGTCTTGGATCACCCTCACCTAGACCGACTTTTATAGCCTAGACTTTCCTTTTCTTTTCTTTATTCCCAACCGCGGTACACATGCTCCCAGCCCAACACTCACAGGAGGACTTGGTCAGCAACGTCCCCCTCCATAGGAACGCCCTGCTCCAACACTGGAGGGCAGACTCTCCTTTCTCTGCTGCTGCATGGACCCTGCCTTAACGGCCGGAGGGACGGCCATGCTCCTGGCACCCTGGTCCTCCACTCCTTGGCCCCTTTGCCAGCCATGCTAAGATGGACTCTCTGCCTTTTTGCATCTTGTTTGTTTGCCTGTCTCCCAAACATTTTCCTGGATCCCTCTGCTGTGATGCCATCAGGAAATACCTGAGATTTTGGTTTTTGTCTTCCAATATTTTGCTGAGGGCTTGGTTTCACAGTTAGCTTTGTCAGCTGTCAAAAGAATGGTGACAGTTGGACTCCCAGCAGCTCCTGGAGGCCCTGGTGCGAGAAGAGCCCCCCTCCGGCCACAGAGGAGCCGGTCACTCCAGGACCAGGGGCTCCATTGGGATCATGCCAGGTCCACTGGATGATAATACTTTCAGAGATATCTAAGATGTACCTTTTAAAACACCGAGTTGTTCTTTGGGTATTTGTTATCATACAAGCCCTTACACTTCTGCAGGGCTTGGGGTTTGACGCACTGCCATGGTCGTTCTCCGTGGGGCTCCCATCCTTGTTCCGTGAGGGACTGGCACAGGCCCTGGTGCAAGAAGAACCCCCCTCCGGCCACACAGGAGCCGGTCACTCCAGGACCAGGGGCTCCATTGGGATCATGCCAGGTCCACTGGTGTTTAAGCAGAGGTTGGATGGCCATCTGTCAGGGATGCTTTGATTTACTGTGTCCCACCACCCACCTCCACCGACATCTCCCCGCATCAAGGGCTCCCTCTGTTTTTGGGTGTGGGGCTGATGGAGGCCCTCTGCAAGAAGAGGGCCTTTGGCCACAGAGGAGCCGGTCACTCCAGGACCAGTGGCCCCATGAGGATAAGCCTCTGTTCCCCTGGAACAGAGGGAGGCCAAATGGTTTTGTCCTCCTCACCTGCTGTGCAGCTCCTCCTGTGCAGGAGTTTCCCCTTCGAGATGTCAAAAGCAGCTACCCCCGTGCCATAGCAGGCAAAACAGCGCGGGGCCTTCTTGGTGGTGACATCCAAGGCCAGGCGAATGACCACCTGGCTGGAGTGGCATTGTGGGCTTTAAACTGTACTTCATGCCTCCTTTTCTTTCACCTAGGCTTTCTTTGATTCCTACAGAGTTGGAAGAGACTCCAAGGGCCATTTAATCCTCCCTTTGACTCTCCCCCCAAAGAACACACCCAGGCATTAAAAAGAAAAAAAAGAGGAAATCATAAGTCAATAATTGTTAACAAAGTGATTTACTTTGTTCCTGTCAGCCTGTTCCTGGCAGGGACTATGTATTATTATTAATAATAATAATAATAATAATAATAATACTATGGAACATAGTAAGATATTGTTATTATGGAAGCCTGAATTCAAAATTCATTGGTCTTGGTAAAGACATTTTTAAATTGTTTGATTCACAGAGGGTTTTAATGCGTAACAATATGTTTTCACACTGACCAACTTGCATTTGCAAAATGTCAACTTTGCATGACCTCAGGCTAGGGTTGCCTTAAGTCAGGACCTCCAAACCAGGACAAATGTAGGACAACATTTTCAAATGGAGGACACTTTTATAAAAATGGAGGATGGACTCTCTGCTTTTTTGCATATTGTTCTTGTTTGTTTGCCTGTCTCCCGAACATTTTCCTGGATCCCTCTGGCATCCAGGTGCTGTGCTGCCATCAGGAAATACCTGAGATTTTGGGTTTTGTCTTCCAGTATTTTCAGCAATGTGCTCAAGCACACCTTAAATATAGATTTGTCTGGTTTGAGAGAGACAGTTTCAGAAGCACACATTTTCACTGGATCACAATATAATCAAAAAAGATCAGACCAGGACAGAACAGTTTATTTTATTTTCCACCAAGTAATAAATTACAAAACAAGGTTTAAATGGCATCTCAGTATTATTCAGTACAAAATAATTGTATTGCAGGGTTTTGAAATTAAAAATGTATAAAGATTTTTTTAAAACTAAAAACATGAAAACCGCCCTGCACCGTCCCCCATCTGCACAACATTAAAAGCTGTTAATAAAAAAAGTTATTTGGAACAAACACTCTTGAGCTGTCATATCCGCACACGCCGCTTGTTTGTTGCAACTTCCCTGCTTTTCGGTGCCTGCCGAAATGTGCTTTTTCTCCAAAGTTTGCTAACATACAATCCAAAGACGTCTTGCCTCCAGTTTTTGATTTTCCATTAACCCTTGCAGACTAGATTGGGGCACCCTCCCTAGTCTTTTGAACAGCTGTTTTTATTAGTCCAATGGCACCTTGCCTTTTGAACTTTTTCCTCCCATTGCAGACTAGATTTAGTCTGTCTTATTGCAGACTAGGTCTTGGGTGGGGACACCCACCCTCACTAGCCCGTCTTAACAGCTGTTTTTCTGAGCTCCTGTTGCAGGCTAGGTCTTGGGTAAGCACCCTCACCAGCCTGTCTTATTAGTTTTCTTTTTCTTTTTTTTTTCTTTTCCTTTTCTTTTTCTTTTTCCCTTTTTCTTTTAACATACAATCCAAGGGGGTCAGTCCCTTTGACTTCCCCGATCCCATTGCGGTAACTAGGGTCTCGGATCACCCTCACCTAGACCGACTTTAACTGCAGTTTCCCTTAGGTTACAACCTATTTTTATAACCATTGCGGTAACTAGGGTCTTGGATCACCCTCACCTAGACCGACTTTTATAGCCTAGACTTTCCTTTTCTTTTCTTTATTCCCAACCGCGGTACACATGCTCCCAGCCCAACACTCACAGGAGGACTTGGTCAGCAACGTCCCCCTCCATAGGAACGCCCTGCTCCAACACTGGAGGGCAGACTCTCCTTTCTCTGCTGCTGCATGGACCCTGCCTTAACGGCCGGAGGGACGGCCATGCTCCTGGCACCCTGGTCCTCCACTCCTTGGCCCCTTTGCCAGCCATGCTAAGATGGACTCTCTGCCTTTTTGCATCTTGTTTGTTTGCCTGTCTCCCAAACATTTTCCTGGATCCCTCTGCTGTGATGCCATCAGGAAATACCTGAGATTTTGGTTTTTGTCTTCCAATATTTTGCTGAGGGCTTGGTTTCACAGTTAGCTTTGTCAGCTGTCAAAAGAATGGTGACAGTTGGACTCCCAGCAGCTCCTGGAGGCCCTGGTGCGAGAAGAGCCCCCCTCCGGCCACAGAGGAGCCGGTCACTCCAGGACCAGGGGCTCCATTGGGATCATGCCAGGTCCACTGGATGATAATACTTTCAGAGATATCTAAGATGTACCTTTTAAAACACCGAGTTGTTCTTTGGGTATTTGTTATCATACAAGCCCTTACACTTCTGCAGGGCTTGGGGTTTGACGCACTGCCATGGTCGTTCTCCGTGGGGCTCCCATCCTTGTTCCGTGAGGGACTGGCACAGGCCCTGGTGCAAGAAGAACCCCCCTCCGGCCACACAGGAGCCGGTCACTCCAGGACCAGGGGCTCCATTGGGATCATGCCAGGTCCACTGGTGTTTAAGCAGAGGTTGGATGGCCATCTGTCAGGGATGCTTTGATTTACTGTGTCCCACCACCCACCTCCACCGACATCTCCCCGCATCAAGGGCTCCCTCTGTTTTTGGGTGTGGGGCTGATGGAGGCCCTCTGCAAGAAGAGGGCCTTTGGCCACAGAGGAGCCGGTCACTCCAGGACCAGTGGCCCCATGAGGATAAGCCTCTGTTCCCCTGGAACAGAGGGAGGCCAAATGGTTTTGTCCTCCTCACCTGCTGTGCAGCTCCTCCTGTGCAGGAGTTTCCCTTTCGAGATGTCAAAAGCAGCTACCCCCGTGCCATAGCAGGCAAAACAGCGCGGGGCCTTCTTGGTGGTGACATCCAAGGCCAGGCGAATGACCACCTGGCTGGAGTGGCATTGTGGGCTTTAAACTGTACTTCATGCCTCCTTTTCTTTCACCTAGGCTTTCTTTGATTCCTACAGAGTTGGAAGAGACTCCAAGGGCCATTTAATCCTCCCTTTGACTCTCCCCCCAAAGAACACACCCAGGCATTAAAAAGAAAAAAAAGAGGAAATCATAAGTCAATAATTGTTAACAAAGTGATTTACTTTGTTCCTGTCAGCCTGTTCCTGGCAGGGACTATGTATTATTATTATTAATAATAATAATAATAATAATACTATGGAACATAGTAAGATATTGTTATTATGGAAGCCTGAATTCAAAATTCATTGGTCTTGGTAAAGACATTTTTAAATTGTTTGATTCACAGAGGGTTTTAATGCGTAACAATATGTTTTCACACTGACCAACTTGCATTTGCAAAATGTCAACTTTGCATGACCTCAGGCTAGGGTTGCCTTAAGTCAGGACCTCCAAACCAGGACAAATGTAGGACAACATTTTCAAATGGAGGACACTTTTATAAAAATGGAGGATGGACTCTCTGCTTTTTTGCATATTGTTCTTGTTTGTTTGCCTGTCTCCCGAACATTTTCCTGGATCCCTCTGGCATCCAGGTGCTGTGCTGCCATCAGGAAATACCTGAGATTTTGGGTTTTGTCTTCCAGTATTTTCAGCAATGTGCTCAAGCACACCTTAAATATAGATTTGTCTGGTTTGAGAGAGACAGTTTCAGAAGCACACATTTTCACTGGATCACAATATAATCAAAAAAGATCAGACCAGGACAGAACAGTTTATTTTATTTTCCACCAAGTAATAAATTACAAAACAAGGTTTAAATGGCATCTCAGTATTATTCAGTACAAAATAATTGTATTGCAGGGTTTTGAAATTAAAAATGTATAAAGATTTTTTTAAAACTAAAAACATGAAAACCGCCCTGCACCGACCCCCATCTGCACAACATTAAAAGCTGTTAATAAAAAAAGTTATTTGGAACAAACACTCTTGAGCTGTCATATCCGCACACGCCGCTTGTTTGTTGCAACTTCCCTGCTTTTCGGTGCCTGCCGAAATGTGCTTTTTCTCCAAAGTTTGCTAACATACAATCCAAAGACGTCTTGCCTCCAGTTTTTGATTTTCCATTAACCCTTGCAGACTAGATTGGGGCACCCTCCCTAGTCTTTTGAACAGCTGTTTTTATTAGTCCAATGGCACCTTGCCTTTTGAACTTTTTCCTCCCATTGCAGACTAGATTTAGTCTGTCTTATTGCAGACTAGGTCTTGGGTGGGGACACCCACCCTCACTAGCCCGTCTTAACAGCTGTTTTTCTGAGCTCCTGTTGCAGGCTAGGTCTTGGGTAAGCACCCTCACCAGCCTGTCTTATTAGTTTTCTTTTTCTTTTTCTTTTTTTTTCTTTTCCTTTTCTTTTTCTTTTTCCCTTTTTCTTTTAACATACAATCCAAGGGGGTCAGTCCCTTTGACTTCCCCGATCCCATTGCGGTAACTAGGGTCTCGGATCACCCTCACCTAGACCGACTTTAACTGCAGTTTCCCTTAGGTTACAACCTATTTTTATAACCATTGCGGTAACTAGGGTCTTGGATCACCCTCACCTAGACCGACTTTTATAGCCTAGACTTTCCTTTTCTTTTCTTTATTCCCAACCGCGGTACACATGCTCCCAGCCCAACACTCACAGGAGGACTTGGTCAGCAACGTCCCCCTCCATAGGAACGCCCTGCTCCAACACTGGAGGGCAGACTCTCCTTTCTCTGCTGCTGCATGGACCCTGCCTTAACGGCCGGAGGGACGGCCATGCTCCTGGCACCCTGGTCCTCCACTCCTTGGCCCCTTTGCCAGCCATGCTAAGATGGACTCTCTGCCTTTTTGCATCTTGTTTGTTTGCCTGTCTCCCAAACATTTTCCTGGATCCCTCTGCTGTGATGCCATCAGGAAATACCTGAGATTTTGGTTTTTGTCTTCCAATATTTTGCTGAGGGCTTGGTTTCACAGTTAGCTTTGTCAGCTGTCAAAAGAATGGTGACAGTTGGACTCCCAGCAGCTCCTGGAGGCCCTGGTGCGAGAAGAGCCCCCCTCCGGCCACAGAGGAGCCGGTCACTCCAGGACCAGGGGCTCCATTGGGATCATGCCAGGTCCACTGGATGATAATACTTTCAGAGATATCTAAGATGTACCTTTTAAAACACCGAGTTGTTCTTTGGGTATTTGTTATCATACAAGCCCTTACACTTCTGCAGGGCTTGGGGTTTGACGCACTGCCATGGTCGTTCTCCGTGGGGCTCCCATCCTTGTTCCGTGAGGGACTGGCACAGGCCCTGGTGCAAGAAGAACCCCCCTCCGGCCACACAGGAGCCGGTCACTCCAGGACCAGGGGCTCCATTGGGATCATGCCAGGTCCACTGGTGTTTAAGCAGAGGTTGGATGGCCATCTGTCAGGGATGCTTTGATTTACTGTGTCCCACCACCCACCTCCACCGACATCTCCCCGCATCAAGGGCTCCCTCTGTTTTTGGGTGTGGGGCTGATGGAGGCCCTCTGCAAGAAGAGGGCCTTTGGCCACAGAGGAGCCGGTCACTCCAGGACCAGTGGCCCCATGAGGATAAGCCTCTGTTCCCCTGGAACAGAGGGAGGCCAAATGGTTTTGTCCTCCTCACCTGCTGTGCAGCTCCTCCTGTGCAGGAGTTTCCCTTTCGAGATGTCAAAAGCAGCTACCCCCGTGCCATAGCAGGCAAAACAGCGCGGGGCCTTCTTGGTGGTGACATCCAAGGCCAGGCGAATGACCACCTGGCTGGAGTGGCATTGTGGGCTTTAAACTGTACTTCATGCCTCCTTTTCTTTCACCTAGGCTTTCTTTGATTCCTACAGAGTTGGAAGAGACTCCAAGGGCCATTTAATCCTCCCTTTGACTCTCCCCCCAAAGAACACACCCAGGCATTAAAAAGAAAAAAAAGAGGAAATCATAAGTCAATAATTGTTAACAAAGTGATTTACTTTGTTCCTGTCAGCCTGTTCCTGGCAGGGACTATGTATTATTATTATTATTAATAATAATAATAATAATACTATGGAACATAGTAAGATATTGTTATTATGGAAGCCTGAATTCAAAATTCATTGGTCTTGGTAAAGACATTTTTAAATTGTTTGATTCACAGAGGGTTTTAATGCGTAACAATATGTTTTCACACTGACCAACTTGCATTTGCAAAATGTCAACTTTGCATGACCTCAGGCTAGGGTTGCCTTAAGTCAGGACCTCCAAACCAGGACAAATGTAGGACAACATTTTCAAATGGAGGACACTTTTATAAAAATGGAGGATGGACTCTCTGCTTTTTTGCATATTGTTCTTGTTTGTTTGCCTGTCTCCCGAACATTTTCCTGGATCCCTCTGGCATCCAGGTGCTGTGCTGCCATCAGGAAATACCTGAGATTTTGGGTTTTGTCTTCCAGTATTTTCAGCAATGTGCTCAAGCACACCTTAAATATAGATTTGTCTGGTTTGAG
Organism: Sceloporus occidentalis; assembly: GCA_023333645.1. NCBI lineage: Eukaryota > Metazoa > Chordata > Lepidosauria > Squamata > Phrynosomatidae > Sceloporus > Sceloporus occidentalis. The sequence goes on along the minus strand of JALMGF010000007.1, from coordinate 28,500,062 downwards.
AGAGACAGTTTCAGAAGCACACATTTTCACTGGATCACAATATAATCAAAAAAGATCAGACCAGGACAGAACAGTTTATTTTATTTTCCACCAAGTAATAAATTACAAAACAAGGTTTAAATGGCATCTCAGTATTATTCAGTACAAAATAATTGTATTGCAGGGTTTTGAAATTAAAAATGTATAAAGATTTTTTTAAAACTAAAAACATGAAAACCGCCCTGCACCGACCCCCATCTGCACAACATTAAAAGCTGTTAATAAAAAAAGTTATTTGGAACAAACACTCTTGAGCTGTCATATCCGCACACGCCGCTTGTTTGTTGCAACTTCCCTGCTTTTCGGTGCCTGCCGAAATGTGCTTTTTCTCCAAAGTTTGCTAACATACAATCCAAAGACGTCTTGCCTCCAGTTTTTGATTTTCCATTAACCCTTGCAGACTAGATTGGGGCACCCTCCCTAGTCTTTTGAACAGCTGTTTTTATTAGTCCAATGGCACCTTGCCTTTTGAACTTTTTCCTCCCATTGCAGACTAGATTTAGTCTGTCTTATTGCAGACTAGGTCTTGGGTGGGGACACCCACCCTCACTAGCCCGTCTTAACAGCTGTTTTTCTGAGCTCCTGTTGCAGGCTAGGTCTTGGGTAAGCACCCTCACCAGCCTGTCTTATTAGTTTTCTTTTTCTTTTTCTTTTTTTTTCTTTTCCTTTTCTTTTTCTTTTTCCCTTTTTCTTTTAACATACAATCCAAGGGGGTCAGTCCCTTTGACTTCCCCGATCCCATTGCGGTAACTAGGGTCTCGGATCACCCTCACCTAGACCGACTTTAACTGCAGTTTCCCTTAGGTTACAACCTATTTTTATAACCATTGCGGTAACTAGGGTCTTGGATCACCCTCACCTAGACCGACTTTTATAGCCTAGACTTTCCTTTTCTTTTCTTTATTCCCAACCGCGGTACACATGCTCCCAGCCCAACACTCACAGGAGGACTTGGTCAGCAACGTCCCCCTCCATAGGAACGCCCTGCTCCAACACTGGAGGGCAGACTCTCCTTTCTCTGCTGCTGCATGGACCCTGCCTTAACGGCCGGAGGGACGGCCATGCTCCTGGCACCCTGGTCCTCCACTCCTTGGCCCCTTTGCCAGCCATGCTAAGATGGACTCTCTGCCTTTTTGCATCTTGTTTGTTTGCCTGTCTCCCAAACATTTTCCTGGATCCCTCTGCTGTGATGCCATCAGGAAATACCTGAGATTTTGGTTTTTGTCTTCCAATATTTTGCTGAGGGCTTGGTTTCACAGTTAGCTTTGTCAGCTGTCAAAAGAATGGTGACAGTTGGACTCCCAGCAGCTCCTGGAGGCCCTGGTGCGAGAAGAGCCCCCCTCCGGCCACAGAGGAGCCGGTCACTCCAGGACCAGGGGCTCCATTGGGATCATGCCAGGTCCACTGGATGATAATACTTTCAGAGATATCTAAGAAGTACCTTTTAAAACACCGAGTTGTTCTTTGGGTATTTGTTATCATACAAGCCCTTACACTTCTGCAGGGCTTGGGGTTTGACGCACTGCCATGGTCGTTCTCCGTGGGGCTCCCATCCTTGTTCCGTGAGGGACTGGCACAGGCCCTGGTGCAAGAAGAACCCCCCTCCGGCCACACAGGAGCCGGTCACTCCAGGACCAGGGGCTCCATTGGGATCATGCCAGGTCCACTGGTGTTTAAGCAGAGGTTGGATGGCCATCTGTCAGGGATGCTTTGATTTACTGTGTCCCACCACCCACCTCCACCGACATCTCCCCGCATCAAGGGCTCCCTCTGTTTTTGGGTGTGGGGCTGATGGAGGCCCTCTGCAAGAAGAGGGCCTTTGGCCACAGAGGAGCCGGTCACTCCAGGACCAGTGGCCCCATGAGGATAAGCCTCTGTTCCCCTGGAACAGAGGGAGGCCAAATGGTTTTGTCCTCCTCACCTGCTGTGCAGCTCCTCCTGTGCAGGAGTTTCCCTTTCGAGATGTCAAAAGCAGCTACCCCCGTGCCATAGCAGGCAAAACAGCGCGGGGCCTTCTTGGTGGTGACATCCAAGGCCAGGCGAATGACCACCTGGCTGGAGTGGCATTGTGGGCTTTAAACTGTACTTCATGCCTCCTTTTCTTTCACCTAGGCTTTCTTTGATTCCTACAGAGTTGGAAGAGACTCCAAGGGCCATTTAATCCTCCCTTTGACTCTCCCCCCAAAGAACACACCCAGGCATTAAAAAGAAAAAAAAGAGGAAATCATAAGTCAATAATTGTTAACAAAGTGATTTACTTTGTTCCTGTCAGCCTGTTCCTGGCAGGGACTATGTATTATTATTAATAATAATAATAATAATAATAATAATACTATGGAACATAGTAAGATATTGTTATTATGGAAGCCTGAATTCAAAATTCATTGGTCTTGGTAAAGACATTTTTAAATTGTTTGATTCACAGAGGGTTTTAATGCGTAACAATATGTTTTCACACTGACCAACTTGCATTTGCAAAATGTCAACTTTGCATGACCTCAGGCTAGGGTTGCCTTAAGTCAGGACCTCCAAACCAGGACAAATGTAGGACAACATTTTCAAATGGAGGACACTTTTATAAAAATGGAGGATGGACTCTCTGCTTTTTTGCATATTGTTCTTGTTTGTTTGCCTGTCTCCCGAACATTTTCCTGGATCCCTATGGCATCCAGGTGCTGTGCTGCCATCAGGAAATACCTGAGATTTTGGGTTTTGTCTTCCAGTATTTTCAGCAATGTGCTCAAGCACACCTTAAATATAGATTTGTCTGGTTTGAGAGAGACAGTTTCAGAAGCACACATTTTCACTGGATCACAATATAATCAAAAAAGATCAGACCAGGACAGAACAGTTTATTTTATTTTCCACCAAGTAATAAATTACAAAACAAGGTTTAAATGGCATCTCAGTATTATTCAGTACAAAATAATTGTATTGCAGGGTTTTGAAATTAAAAATGTATAAAGATTTTTTTAAAACTAAAAACATGAAAACCGCCCTGCACCGACCCCCATCTGCACAACATTAAAAGCTGTTAATAAAAAAAGTTATTTGGAACAAACACTCTTGAGCTGTCATATCCGCACACGCCGCTTGTTTGTTGCAACTTCCCTGCTTTTCGGTGCCTGCCGAAATGTGCTTTTTCTCCAAAGTTTGCTAACATACAATCCAAAGACGTCTTGCCTCCAGTTTTTGATTTTCCATTAACCCTTGCAGACTAGATTGGGGCACCCTCCCTAGTCTTTTGAACAGCTGTTTTTATTAGTCCAATGGCACCTTGCCTTTTGAACTTTTTCCTCCCATTGCAGACTAGATTTAGTCTGTCTTATTGCAGACTAGGTCTTGGGTGGGGACACCCACCCTCACTAGCCCGTCTTAACAGCTGTTTTTCTGAGCTCCTGTTGCAGGCTAGGTCTTGGGTAAGCACCCTCACCAGCCTGTCTTATTAGTTTTCTTTTTCTTTTTTTTCCTTTTCCTTTTCTTTTTCTTTTTCCCTTTTTCTTTTAACATACAATCCAAGGGGGTCAGTCCCTTTGACTTCCCCGATCCCATTGCGGTAACTAGGGTCTCGGATCACCCTCACCTAGACCGACTTTAACTGCAGTTTCCCTTAGGTTACAACCTATTTTTATAACCATTGCGGTAACTAGGGTCTTGGATCACCCTCACCTAGACCGACTTTTATAGCCTAGACTTTCCTTTTCTTTTCTTTATTCCCAACCGCGGTACACATGCTCCCAGCCCAACACTCACAGGAGGACTTGGTCAGCAACGTCCCCCTCCATAGGAACGCCCTGCTCCAACACTGGAGGGCAGACTCTCCTTTCTCTGCTGCTGCATGGACCCTGCCTTAACGGCCGGAGGGACGGCCATGCTCCTGGCACCCTGGTCCTCCACTCCTTGGCCCCTTTGCCAGCCATGCTAAGATGGACTCTCTGCCTTTTTGCATCTTGTTTGTTTGCCTGTCTCCCAAACATTTTCCTGGATCCCTCTGCTGTGATGCCATCAGGAAATACCTGAGATTTTGGTTTTTGTCTTCCAATATTTTGCTGAGGGCTTGGTTTCACAGTTAGCTTTGTCAGCTGTCAAAAGAATGGTGACAGTTGGACTCCCAGCAGCTCCTGGAGGCCCTGGTGCGAGAAGAGCCCCCCTCCGGCCACAGAGGAGCCGGTCACTCCAGGACCAGGGGCTCCATTGGGATCATGCCAGGTCCACTGGATGATAATACTTTCAGAGATATCTAAGATGTACCTTTTAAAACACCGAGTTGTTCTTTGGGTATTTGTTATCATACAAGCCCTTACACTTCTGCAGGGCTTGGGGTTTGACGCACTGCCATGGTCGTTCTCCGTGGGGCTCCCATCCTTGTTCCGTGAGGGACTGGCACAGGCCCTGGTGCAAGAAGAACCCCCCTCCGGCCACACAGGAGCCGGTCACTCCAGGACCAGGGGCTCCATTGGGATCATGCCAGGTCCACTGGTGTTTAAGCAGAGGTTGGATGGCCATCTGTCAGGGATGCTTTGATTTACTGTGTCCCACCACCCACCTCCACCGACATCTCCCCGCATCAAGGGCTCCCTCTGTTTTTGGGTGTGGGGCTGATGGAGGCCCTCTGCAAGAAGAGGGCCTTTGGCCACAGAGGAGCCGGTCACTCCAGGACCAGTGGCCCCATGAGGATAAGCCTCTGTTCCCCTGGAACAGAGGGAGGCCAAATGGTTTTGTCCTCCTCACCTGCTGTGCAGCTCCTCCTGTGCAGGAGTTTCCCCTTCGAGATGTCAAAAGCAGCTACCCCCGTGCCATAGCAGGCAAAACAGCGCGGGGCCTTCTTGGTGGTGACATCCAAGGCCAGGCGAATGACCACCTGGCTGGAGTGGCATTGTGGGCTTTAAACTGTACTTCATGCCTCCTTTTCTTTCACCTAGGCTTTCTTTGATTCCTACAGAGTTGGAAGAGACTCCAAGGGCCATTTAATCCTCCCTTTGACTCTCCCCCCAAAGAACACACCCAGGCATTAAAAAGAAAAAAAAGAGGAAATCATAAGTCAATAATTGTTAACAAAGTGATTTACTTTGTTCCTGTCAGCCTGTTCCTGGCAGGGACTATGTATTAATAATAATAATAATAATAATAATAATAATAATAATACTATGGAACATTTTTAAATTGTTTGATTCACAGAGGGTTTTAATGCGTAACAATATGTTTTCACACTGACCAACTTGCATTTGCAAAATGTCAACTTTGCATGACCTCAGGCTAGGGTTGCCTTAAGTCAGGACCTCCAAACCAGGACAAATGTAGGACAACATTTTCAAATGGAGGACACTTTTATAAAAATGGAGGATGGACTCTCTGCTTTTTTGCATATTGTTCTTGTTTGTTTGCCTGTCTCCCGAACATTTTCCTGGATCCCTATGGCATCCAGGTGCTGTGCTGCCATCAGGAAATACCTGAGATTTTGGGTTTTGTCTTCCAGTATTTTCAGCAATGTGCTCAAGCACACCTTAAATATAGATTTGTCTGGTTTGAGAGAGACAGTTTCAGAAGCACACATTTTCACTGGATCACAATATAATCAAAAAAGATCAGACCAGGACAGAACAGTTTATTTTATTTTCCACCAGGTAATAAATTACAAAACAAGGTTTAAATGGCATCTCAGTATTATTCAGTACAAAATAATTGTATTGCAGGGTTTTGAAATTAAAAATGTATAAAGATTTTTTTAAAACTAAAAACATGAAAACCGCCCTGCACCGTCCCCCATCTGCACAACATTAAAAGCTGTTAATAAAAAAAGTTATTTGGAACAAACACTCTTGAGCTGTCATATCCGCACACGCCGCTTGTTTGTTGCAACTTCCCTGCTTTTCGGTGCCTGCCGAAATGTGCTTTTTCTCCAAAGTTTGCAAACATACAATCCAAAGACGTCTTGCCTCCAGTTTTTGATTTTCCATTAACCCTTGCAGACTAGATTGGGGCACCCTCCCTAGTCTTTTGAACAGCTGTTTTTATTAGTCCAATGGCACCTTGCCTTTTGAACTTTTTCCTCCCATTGCAGACTAGATTTAGTCTGTCTTATTGCAGACTAGGTCTTGGGTGGGGACACCCACCCTCACTAGCCCGTCTTAACAGCTGTTTTTCTGAGCTCCTGTTGCAGGCTAGGTCTTGGGTAAGCACCCTCACCAGCCTGTCTTATTAGTTTTCTTTTTCTTTTTTTTTCTTTTCCTTTTCTTTTTCTTTTTCCCTTTTTCTTTTAACATACAATCCAAGGGGGTCAGTCCCTTTGACTTCCCCGATCCCATTGCGGTAACTAGGGTCTCGGATCACCCTCACCTAGACCGACTTTAACTGCAGTTTCCCTTAGGTTACAACCTATTTTTATAACCATTGCGGTAACTAGGGTCTTGGATCACCCTCACCTAGACCGACTTTTATAGCCTAGACTTTCCTTTTCTTTTCTTTATTCCCAACCGCGGTACACATGCTCCCAGCCCAACACTCACAGGAGGACTTGGTCAGCAACGTCCCCCTCCATAGGAACGCCCTGCTCCAACACTGGAGGGCAGACTCTCCTTTCTCTGCTGCTGCATGGACCCTGCCTTAACGGCCGGAGGGACGGCCATGCTCCTGGCACCCTGGTCCTCCACTCCTTGGCCCCTTTGCCAGCCATGCTAAGATGGACTCTCTGCCTTTTTGCATCTTGTTTGTTTGCCTGTCTCCCAAACATTTTCCTGGATCCCTCTGCTGTGATGCCATCAGGAAATACCTGAGATTTTGGTTTTTGTCTTCCAATATTTTGCTGAGGGCTTGGTTTCACAGTTAGCTTTGTCAGCTGTCAAAAGAATGGTGACAGTTGGACTCCCAGCAGCTCCTGGAGGCCCTGGTGCGAGAAGAGCCCCCCTCCGGCCACAGAGGAGCCGGTCACTCCAGGACCAGGGGCTCCATTGGGATCATGCCAGGTCCACTGGATGATAATACTTTCAGAGATATCTAAGATGTACCTTTTAAAACACCGAGTTGTTCTTTGGGTATTTGTTATCATACAAGCCCTTACACTTCTGCAGGGCTTGGGGTTTGACGCACTGCCATGTTCATTCTCCGTGGGGCTCCCATCCTTGTTCCGTGAGGGACTGGCACAGGCCCTGGTGCAAGAAGAGCCCCCCTCCGGCCACACAGGAGCCGGTCACTCCAGGACCAGGGGCTCCATTGGGATCATGCCAGGTCCACTGGTGTTTAAGCAGAGGTTGGATGGCCATCTGTCAGGGATGCTTTGATTTACTGTGTCCCACCACCCACCTCCACCGACATCTCCCCGCATCAAGGGCTCCCTCTGTTTTTGGGTGTGGGGCTGATGGAGGCCCTCTGCAAGAAGAGGGCCTTTGGCCACAGAGGAGCCGGTCACTCCAGGACCAGTGGCCCCATGAGGATAAGCCTCTGTTCCCCTGGAACAGAGGGAGGCCAAATGGTTTTGTCCTCCTCACCTGCTGTGCAGCTCCTCCTGTGCAGGAGTTTCCCCTTCGAGATGTCAAAAGCAGCTACCCCCGTGCCATAGCAGGCAAAACAGCGCGGGGCCTTCTTGGTGGTGACATCCAAGGCCAGGCGAATGACCACCTGGCTGGAGTGGCATTGTGGGCTTTAAACTGTACTTCATGCCTCCTTTTCTTTCACCTAGGCTTTCTTTGATTCCTACAGAGTTGGAAGAGACTCCAAGGGCCATTTAATCCTCCCTTTGACTCTCCCCCCAAAGAACACACCCAGGCATTAAAAAGAAAAAAAAGAGGAAATCATAAGTCAATAATTGTTAACAGCTTTTTCAGCTGTCAAAAGAATGGTGACGGTTGGACTCCCAGCAGCTCCTGGAGGCCCTGGTGCGAGAAGAGCGCTCTCCGGCCACAGAGACGGTCACTCCAGGACCAGGGGCTCCATTTGGACCAGGGGTTGCAGATGTGGCCATCATCCTTCTCCATGGGGCAGGGTCTGTTTTCATAACGTCATGAGGCTCAATGGCTCAACATGTCGCTTTTCTTCCAACAGATGGTACACAAGGCCTTCAAGATACTTGTTCTTTGACTCTTCATGGAGAAATTTTTCCTTCCATATACAGTCATGTTCCATGGTACAATCAGCTGTTGAGCTAGAATCCATGGTGGAGTCAGCTGTTGAACTGCAAGCATGGATGCCCTGGCAAGCCTCGGCCACTCTGTTTTGCTGAAGGCCCTTTGCCGGAAAACGAGCAGACCCGGCGATGTAGTCCCCTCCTGTGTTTTTCACACACTCGCTGCTTACGCTATCGCAGCCGCTTCTGCGGCTTCTCGCGCCATTCTTCAGCTGCTTGTGCCGCTACTTCCGGACGCCATTGCAGTGGAATCCTCCCTTTTTCTTTGGGTGCTTAGGGCTAAAAGCTCCTTGTGCTGATTTAAACTTGTCTGTTTTGTCATGCTTTATAACACTCAGCCCAGTATATCTGCAAAGGCTTCTCTGGCGACTCTAGTGGCCAATACTACTGAAGCAGCTTGACAATGAAAACCCTCTTCCTTCTTCTTTGTGGTCTCTGCGAATACATACAAATGGGTTTCACTGCGCCTGCGCAGTGCTGCTCGGAACCTACTGGAATCACTGGGCAGAGTTTACTCTGCAACATATTGAAACTTTTTGGCGGTAACTCCGCCCACCCGTTATAAGGCCCCTGCCTTCCCGCTCTTTTCCCCAGTTCCGCAATTTTTCCGCCAAGCAGGCGATGGAAAGAGCCAATGTGAGCAGGACACTGACGGGACGGACAGGTGGGATTTGTATGTATTCGCAGATGACCACTCGAAGAAATACTGTTACAGGTAAGCAACCTGTCCTTCTTCTTCGCGAATCATACAAATGGGTTTAGACTGACAAGCTTAGGTATGCGGCGGAGGGAGTGTCCTGAAACCAAAGCTATGGTAAACCAAAGGTATATTTATTGCAACAATAAACACCCTGAACCATAAAAAGAGTCAGTCTTTTTGTTCATGCACAGATCAAACATAGCAATAACATTGCTGAACCTGAGAAGGGAACAAGAGGTCATACAAGACCGGTCCCATAGAACTTGTGCAAGCCAACATTGAACAGCATGTAAACAGAGTCAACTGTACATGAGTTGAAAACACAACCATCAGTAGTGCAATCAATGCAACCCTGAAACCAACACAGCCCTCCCGAAAGCTGCGTCTCGGATGGCCCTGGTGTCCAACCTATAGTGTTTAATAAAAGTCAGAGGTTGGGACCAGACAGCAGCCTTGCAGACATCCTCCAAGGGAATCCCCGACAGGAATGTATGTATTCGCAGATGACCACTCGAAGAAATACTGTTACAGGCAAGCAACCTGTCCTTCTCCCTTGTCACACCCCTTGAAGGCAGAGAGTCCAGGGCTGAGCAAACCTTTATACTAAAAAGCAACTAGAGATATGACAGTGGGTGCCTTTAATATTCTAGGCTGGTCAGTGGGTTCCACGCTTTCATGACCAAGTGCAACAGCAGCTGATTGAACCAGTTCTCCCTCGGAGCCCTGCTGTGGTGAGTTGATGTCACTTTGAACAAAATGGAACTTGGAGGAGTTAAAGCGGTGTCAAACCAGATTGCTTCTTGCAGTGTGGATGCAAGAAAGACGTCCACCAGTCACTAAAAGGGAGGTTTCGGAGACCTAGCCATGTTTGCATGGGAAATCTCTGTCTTCAAGGGGTGTTGGAGTCCCTTCTCCCTTGTCACACCCTTTGAAGGCAGAGAGTCAAGGGCTGAACAAACCTTTATACTAAAACGCAACTAGAGATATGACAGTGGGTGCCTTTAATATTCTAGGCTGGTCAGTGGGTTCCACGCTTTCATGACCAAGTGCAACAGCAGCTGATTGAACCAGTTCTCGCTCGGAGCCCTGCTGTGGTGAGTTGCTGTCACTTTGAACAAAATGGAACCTTGGAGGAGTTAAAGCGGTGTCAAACCAGATTGCTTCTTGCAGTGTGGATGCAAGAAACACGTCCACCAGTCACTAAAAGGGAGGTTTCGGAGACCTAGCCATGTTTGCATGGGAAATCTCTGTCTTCAAGGGGTGTTGGCGTCCCTTCTCACTTGTCACACCCCTTGAAGGCAGAGAGTGCAGGGCTGAACAAACCTTTATACTAAAAAGCAACTAGAGATATGACAGTGGGTGCCTTTAATATTCTAGGCTGGTCAGTGGGTTCCACGCTTTCATGACCAAGTGCAACAGCAGCTGATTGAACCAGTTCTCCCTCGGAGCCCTGCTGTGGTGAGTTGATGTCACTTTGAACAAAATGGAACCTTGGAGGAGTTAAAGCGGTGTCAAACCAGATTGCTTCTTGCAGTGTGGATGCAAGAAAGACGTCCACCAGTCACTAAAAGGGAGGTTTCGGAGACCTAGCCATGTTTGCATGGGAAATCTCTGTCTTCAAGGGGTGTTGGAGTCCCTTCTCCCTTGTCACACCCCTTGAAGGCAGAGAGTCCAGGGCTGAACAAACCTTTATGCTAAAAAGCAGCTAGAGATATGACAGTGGGTGCCTTTAATATTCTAGGCTGGTCAGTGGGTTCCACGCTTTCATGACCAAGGGCAACAGCAGCTGATTGAACCAGTTCTCCCTCGGAGCCCTGCTGTGGTGAGCTGATGTCACTTTGAACAGAATGGAACCTTGGAGGAGTTAAAGCGGTGTCAAACCAGATTGCTTCTTGCAGTGTGGATGCAAGAAACACGTCCACCAGTCACTAAAAGGGAGGTTTCGGAGACCTAGCCATGTTTGCATGAGAAATCTCTGTCTTCAAGGGGTGTTGGAGTCCCTTCTCCCTTGTCACACCCCTTGAAGGCAGAGAGTCCAGGGCTGAACAAACCTTTATACTAAAAAGCAGCTAGAGATATGACAGTGGGTGCCTTTAATATTCTAGGCTGGTCAGTGGGTTCCACGCTTTCATGACCAAGTGCAACAGCAGCTGATTGAACCAGTTCTCCCTCGGAGCCCTGCTGTGGTGAGTTGATGTCACTTTGAACAAAATGGAACTTGGAGGAGTTAAAGCGGTGTCAAACCAGATTGCTTCTTGCAGTGTGGATGCAAGAAAGACGTCCACCAGTCACTAAAAGGGAGGTTTCGGAGACCTAGCCATGTTTGCATGGGAAATCTCTGTCTTCAAGGGGTGTTGGAGTCCCTTCTCCCTTGTCACATCCTTTGAAGGCAGAGAGTCCAGGGCTGAACAAACCTTTATGCTAAAAAGCAACTAGAGATATGACAGTGGGTGCCTTTAATATTCTAGGCTGGTCAGTGGGTTCCACGCTTTCATGACCAAGTGCAACAGCAGCTGATTGAACCAGTTCTCCCTCGGAGCCCTGCTGTGGTGAGTTGATGTCACTTTGCACAAAATGGAACCTTGGAGGAGTTAAAGCGGTGTCAAACCAGATTGCTTCTTGCAGTGTGGATGCAAGAAACACGTCCACCAGTCACTAAAAGGGAGGTTTCGGAGACCTAGCCATGTTTGCATGGGAAATCTCTGTCTTCAAGGGGTGTTGGAGTCCCTTCTCCCTTGTCACACCCCTTGAAGGCAGAGAGTCCAGGGCTGAACAAACCTTTATACTAAAACGCAACTAGAGATGTGACAGTGGGTGCCTTTAATATTCTAGGCTGGTCAGTGGGTTCCACGCTTTCATGACCAAGTGCAACAGCAGCTGATTGAACCAGTTCTCCCTCGGAGCCCTGCTGTGGTGAGTTGATGTCACTTTGAACAAAATGGAACCTTGGAGGAGTTAAAGCGGTGTCAAACCAGATTGCTTCTTGCAGTGTGGATGCAAGAAAGATGTCCACCAGTCACTAAAAGGGAGGTTTCGGAGACCTAGCCATGTTTGCATGGGAAATCTCTGTCTTCAAGGGGTGTTGGAGTCCCTTCTCCCTTGTCACACCCCTTGAAGGCAGAGAGTCCAGGGCTGAACAAAGCTTTATACTAAAAAGCAGCTAGAGGTATGACAGTGGGTGCCTTTAATATTCTAGGCTGGTCAGTGGGTTCCACGCTTTCATGACCAAGGGCAACAGCAGCTGATTGAACCAGTTCTCCCTCGGAGCCCTGCTGTGGTGAGTTGATGTCACTTTGCACAAAATGGAACCTTGGAGGAGTTAAAGTGGTGTCAAACCAGATTGCTTCTTGCAGTGTGGATGCAAGAAACACGTCCACCAGTCACTAAAAGGGAGGTTTCGGAGACCTAGCCATGTTTGCATGGGAAATCTCTGTCTTCAAGGGGTGTTGGGGTCCCTTCTCCCTTGTCACACCCCTTGAAGGCAGAGAGTCCAGGGCTGAACAAACCTTTATACTAAAAAGCAACTAGAGATATGACAGTGGGTGCCTTTAATATTCTAGGCTGGTCAGTGGGTTCCACGCTTTCATGACCAAGTGCAACAGCAGCTGATTGAACCAGTTCTCCCTCGGAGCCCTGCTGTGGTGAGTTGATGTCACTTTGAACAAAATGGAACCTTGGAGGAGTTAAAGCGGTGTCAAACCAGATTGCTTCTTGCAGTGTGGATGCAAGAAAGACGTCCACCAGTCACTAAAAGGGAGGTTTCGGAGACCTAGCCATGTTTGCATGGGAAATCTCTGTCTTCAAGGGGTGTTGGCGTCCCTTCTCCCTTCTCACACCCCTTGAAGGCAGAGAGTCCAGGGCTGAGCAAACCTTTATGCTAAAAAGCAACTAGAGATATGACAGTGGGTGCCTTTAATATTCTAGGCTGGTCAGTGGGTTCCACGCTTTCATGACCAAGTGCAACAGCAGCTGATTGAACCAGTTCTCCCTCGGAGCCCTGCTGTGGTGAGTTGATGTCACTTTGAACAAAATGGAACTTGGAGGAGTTAAAGCGGTGTCAAACCAGATTGCTTCTTGCAGTGTGGATGCAAGAAAGACGTCCACCAGTCACTAAAAGGGAGGTTTCGGAGACCTAGCCATGTTTGCATGGGAAATCTCTGTCTTCAAGGGGTGTTGGAGTCCCTTCTCCCTTGTCACACCCTTTGAAGGCAGAGAGTCGAGGGCTGAACAAACCTTTATACTAAAACGCAACTAGAGATATGACAGTGGGTGCCTTTAATATTCTAGGCTGGTCAGTGGGTTCCACGCTTTCATGACCAAGTGCAACAGCAGCTGATTGAACCAGTTCTCGCTCGGAGCCCTGCTGTGGTGAGTTGATGTCACTTTGAACAAAATGGAACCTTGGAGGAGTTAAAGCGGTGTCAAACCAGATTGCTTCTTGCAGTGTGGATGCAAGAAACACGTCCACCAGTCACGAAAAGGGAGGTTTCGGAGACCTAGCCATGTTTGCATGGGAAATCTCTGTCTTCAAGGGGTGTTGGCGTCCCTTCTCCCTTGTCACACCCCTTGAAGGCAGAGAGAGCAGGGCTGAACAAACCTTTATACTAAAAAGCAACTAGAGATATGACAGTGGGTGCCTTTAATATTCTAGGCTGGTCAGTGGGTTCCACGCTTTCATGACCAAGTGCAACAGCAGCTGATTGAACCAGTTCTCCCTCGGAGCCCTGCTGTGGTGAGTTGATGTCACTTTGAACAAAATGGAACTTGGAGGAGTTAAAGCGGTGTCAAACCAGATTGCTTCTTGCAGTGTGGATGCAAGAAAGACGTCCACCAGTCACTAAAAGGGAGGTTTCGGAGACCTAGCCATGTTTGCATGGGAAATCTCTGTCTTCAAGGGGTGTTGGAGTCCCTTCTCCCTTGTCACACCCTTTGAAGGCAGAGAGTCGAGGGCTGAACAAACCTTTATACTAAAACGCAAGTAGAGATATGACAGTGGGTGCCTTTAATATTCTAGGCTGGTCAGTGGGTTCCACGCTTTCATGACCAATTGAACAGCAGCTGATTGAACCAGTTCTCCCTCGGAGCCCTGCTGTGGTGAGTTGATGTCACTTTGAACAAAATGGAACTTGGAGGAGTTAAAGCGGTGTCAAACCAGATTGCTTCTTGCAGTGTGGATGCAAGAAAGACGTCCACCAGTCACTAAAAGGGAGGTTTCGGAGACCTAGCCATGTTTGCATGGGAAATCTCTGTCTTCAAGGGGTGTTGGAGTCCCTTCTCCCTTGTCACATCCTTTGAAGGCAGAGAGTCCAGGGCTGAACAAACCTTTATGCTAAAAAGCAACTAGAGATATGACAGTGGGTGCCTTTAATATTCTAGGCTGGTCAGTGGGTTCCACGCTTTCATGACCAAGTGCAACAGCAGCTGATTGAACCAGTTCTCCCTCGGAGCCCTGCTGTGGTGAGTTGATGTCACTTTGCACAAAATGGAACCTTGGAGGAGTTAAAGCGGTGTCAAACCAGATTGCTTCTTGCAGTGTGGATGCAAGAAACACGTCCACCAGTCACTAAAAGGGAGGTTTCGGAGACCTAGCCATGTTTGCATGGGAAATCTCTGTCTTCAAGGGGTGTTGGAGTCCCTTCTCCCTTGTCACACCCCTTGAAGGCAGAGAGTCCAGGGCTGAACAAACCTTTATACTAAAACGCAACTAGAGATGTGACAGTGGGTGCCTTTAATATTCTAGGCTGGTCAGTGGGTTCCACGCTTTCATGACCAAGTGCAACAGCAGCTGATTGAACCAGTTCTCCCTCGGAGCCCTGCTGTGGTGAGTTGATGTCACTTTGAACAAAATGGAACCTTGGAGGAGTTAAAGCGGTGTCAAACCAGATTGCTTCTTGCAGTGTGGATGCAAGAAAGATGTCCACCAGTCACTAAAAGGGAGGTTTCGGAGACCTAGCCATGTTTGCATGGGAAATCTCTGTCTTCAAGGGGTGTTGGAGTCCCTTCTCCCTTGTCACACCCCTTGAAGGCAGAGAGTCCAGGGCTGAACAAAGCTTTATACTAAAAAGCAGCTAGAGGTATGACAGTGGGTGCCTTTAATATTCTAGGCTGGTCAGTGGGTTCCACGCTTTCATGACCAAGGGCAACAGCAGCTGATTGAACCAGTTCTCCCTCGGAGCCCTGCTGTGGTGAGTTGATGTCACTTTGCACAAAATGGAACCTTGGAGGAGTTAAAGTGGTGTCAAACCAGATTGCTTCTTGCAGTGTGGATGCAAGAAACACGTCCACCAGTCACTAAAAGGGAGGTTTCGGAGACCTAGCCATGTTTGCATGGGAAATCTCTGTCTTCAAGGGGTGTTGGGGTCCCTTCTCCCTTGTCACACCCCTTGAAGGCAGAGAGTCCAGGGCTGAACAAACCTTTATACTAAAAAGCAACTAGAGATATGACAGTGGGTGCCTTTAATATTCTAGGCTGGTCAGTGGGTTCCACGCTTTCATGACCAAGTGCAACAGCAGCTGATTGAACCAGTTCTCCCTCGGAGCCCTGCTGTGGTGAGTTGATGTCACTTTGAACAAAATGGAACCTTGGAGGAGTTAAAGCGGTGTCAAACCAGATTGCTTCTTGCAGTGTGGATGCAAGAAAGACGTCCACCAGTCACTAAAAGGGAGGTTTCGGAGACCTAGCCATGTTTGCATGGGAAATCTCTGTCTTCAAGGGGTGTTGGCGTCCCTTCTCCCTTCTCACACCCCTTGAAGGCAGAGAGTCCAGGGCTGAGCAAACCTTTATGCTAAAAAGCAACTAGAGATATGACAGTGGGTGCCTTTAATATTCTAGGCTGGTCAGTGGGTTCCACGCTTTCATGACCAAGTGCAACAGCAGCTGATTGAACCAGTTCTCCCTCGGAGCCCTGCTGTGGTGAGTTGATGTCACTTTGAACAAAATGGAACTTGGAGGAGTTAAAGCGGTGTCAAACCAGATTGCTTCTTGCAGTGTGGATGCAAGAAAGACGTCCACCAGTCACTAAAAGGGAGGTTTCGGAGACCTAGCCATGTTTGCATGGGAAATCTCTGTCTTCAAGGGGTGTTGGAGTCCCTTCTCCCTTGTCACACCCTTTGAAGGCAGAGAGTCGAGGGCTGAACAAACCTTTATACTAAAACGCAACTAGAGATATGACAGTGGGTGCCTTTAATATTCTAGGCTGGTCAGTGGGTTCCACGCTTTCATGACCAAGTGCAACAGCAGCTGATTGAACCAGTTCTCGCTCGGAGCCCTGCTGTGGTGAGTTGATGTCACTTTGAACAAAATGGAACCTTGGAGGAGTTAAAGCGGTGTCAAACCAGATTGCTTCTTGCAGTGTGGATGCAAGAAACACGTCCACCAGTCACGAAAAGGGAGGTTTCGGAGACCTAGCCATGTTTGCATGGGAAATCTCTGTCTTCAAGGGGTGTTGGCGTCCCTTCTCCCTTGTCACACCCCTTGAAGGCAGAGAGAGCAGGGCTGAACAAACCTTTATACTAAAAAGCAACTAGAGATATGACAGTGGGTGCCTTTAATATTCTAGGCTGGTCAGTGGGTTCCACGCTTTCATGACCAAGTGCAACAGCAGCTGATTGAACCAGTTCTCCCTCGGAGCCCTGCTGTGGTGAGTTGATGTCACTTTGAACAAAATGGAACTTGGAGGAGTTAAAGCGGTGTCAAACCAGATTGCTTCTTGCAGTGTGGATGCAAGAAAGACGTCCACCAGTCACTAAAAGGGAGGTTTCGGAGACCTAGCCATGTTTGCATGGGAAATCTCTGTCTTCAAGGGGTGTTGGAGTCCCTTCTCCCTTGTCACACCCTTTGAAGGCAGAGAGTCGAGGGCTGAACAAACCTTTATACTAAAACGCAAGTAGAGATATGACAGTGGGTGCCTTTAATATTCTAGGCTGGTCAGTGGGTTCCACGCTTTCATGACCAATTGAACAGCAGCTGATTGAACCAGTTCTCGCTCGGAGCCCTGCTGTGGTGAGTTGATGTCACTTTGAACAAAATGGAACCTTGGAGGAGTTAAAGCGGTGTCAAACCAGATTGCTTCTTGCAGTGTGGATGCAAGAAACACGTCCACCAGTCACGAAAAGGGAGGTTTCGGAGACCTAGCCATGTTTGCATGGGAAATCTCTGTCTTCAAGGGGTGTTGGCGTCCCTTCTCCCTTGTCACACCCCTTGAAGGCAGAGAGAGCAGGGCTGAACAAACCTTTATACTAAAAAGCAACTAGAGATATGACAGTGGGTGCCTTTAATATTCTAGGCTGGTCAGTGGGTTCCACGCTTTCATGACCAAGTGCAACAGCAGCTGATTGAACCAGTTCTCCCTCGGAGCCCTGCTGTGGTGAGTTGATGTCACTTTGAACAAAATGGAACCTTGGAGGAGTTAAAGCGGTGTCAAACCAGATTGCTTCTTGCAGTGTGGATGCAAGAAAGACGTCCACCAGTCACTAAAAGGGAGGTTTCGGAGACCTAGCCATGTTTGCATGGGAAATCTCTGTCTTCAAGGGGTGTTGGAGTCCCTTCTCCCTTGTCACACCCCTTGAAGGCAGAGAGTCCAGGGCTGAACAAACCTTTATGCTAAAAAGCAGCTAGAGATATGACAGTGGGTGCCTTTAATATTCTAGGCTGGTCAGTGGGTTCCACGCTTTCATGACCAAGGGCAACAGCAGCTGATTGAACCAGTTCTCCCTCGGAGCCCTGCTGTGGTGAGCTGATGTCACTTTGAACAGAATGGAACCTTGGAGGAGTTAAAGCGGTGTCAAACCAGATTGCTTCTTGCAGTGTGGATGCAAGAAAGACGTCCACCAGTCACTAAAAGGGAGGTTTCGGAGACCTAGCCATGTTTGCATGGGAAATCTCTGTCTTCAAGGGGTGTTGGCGTCCCTTCTCCCTTCTCACACCCCTTGAAGGCAGAGAGTCCAGGGCTGAGCAAACCTTTATGCTAAAAAGCAACTAGAGATATGACAGTGGGTGCCTTTAATATTCTAGGCTGGTCAGTGGGTTCCACGCTTTCATGACCAAGTGCAACAGCAGCTGATTGAACCAGTTCTCCCTCGGAGCCCTGCTGTGGTGAGTTGATGTCACTTTGAACAAAATGGAACTTGGAGGAGTTAAAGCGGTGTCAAACCAGATTGCTTCTTGCAGTGTGGATGCAAGAAAGACGTCCACCAGTCACTAAAAGGGAGGTTTCGGAGACCTAGCCATGTTTGCATGGGAAATCTCTGTCTTCAAGGGGTGTTGGAGTCCCTTCTCCCTTGTCACACCCTTTGAAGGCAGAGAGTCGAGGGCTGAACAAACCTTTATACTAAAACGCAACTAGAGATATGACAGTGGGTGCCTTTCATATTCTAGGCTGGTCAGTGGGTTCCACACTTTCATGACCAAGTGCAACAGCAGCTGATTGAACCAGTTCTCCCTTGGAGCCCTGCTGTGGTGAGTTGATGTTTCCTAGAAGTGTTAAAACAATTTTAATAATTACATTATTATAGTTTATTAGCAAATAATGTAATTTTAAAAATTGTTTTTAAAAATTGTATTGTTCACATTTTTAGTATTTTAACATGGACTATTTTAGATTTGTAATCTGCCTTCAGTCCCTACTGGGATGAAGGCAAGATATTAATAAACATTATGATGATGATAATGATCTCTTGTTTTGTTTTCCTAGTTTTCAAGCGGCGTGTGCGGATATGACAGCTCAACAGTGTTTGTTCAAAATAACTTTTTTTATTAACAGCTTTTAATGTTGTGCAGATGGGGGACGGTGCAGGGCGGTTTTCATGTTTTTAGTTTTTAAAAAAATCTTTATACATTTTTAATTTCAAAACCCTGCAATACAATTATTTTGTACTGAATAATACTGAGATGCCATTTAAACCTTGTTTTGTAATTTATTACTTGGTGGAAAATAAAATAAACTGTTCTGTCCTGGTCTGATCTTTTTTGATTATATTGTGATCCAGTGAAAATGTGTGCTTCTGAAACTGTCTCTCTCAAACCAGACAAATCTATATTTAAGGTGTGCTTGAGCACATTGCTGAAAATTCTGTAATTGTTTTTGCTTTCCAACATACCAATGGTGTTGTATCTGTTTTACGTTAAGAAGTCAGCAATAACCCTCCTTCACACCAGTCCACCTTTGATATCAACTTGGTATTAAAAGGGATGCCCCAGTGCAAAGACAGGATGCCCCAGTGCAAAAACAGGAGCCCCAGTGCAAAGACAACAGGCTGCCCAAGTAAGGAAATCTGCCAGACTTGGCTTGGGAGCTCTAGGGTACATACGCAGGATAGTTCCTTTTGTGGCTGGAATCTACATAATCTCTCCAGACAGGAGTGTGATGGTGGGAATCAAAGGGCACTTCCCACTGCAGATGACACTTCTTTGTGTGAGACCTTTGAATTGGTTGCCCTGCCATTTGCACAAACCCTAGGCCATTCTTCCTCCTGGAAAAGTCCAAACTCCTGAGAAACTGTCTCAGGACATGTTTCCTCCTGTAACATTTGGGGCAGCCCCAATTCAGTCTCAGCTGAGTTTAGACAGTCACCCTGCTGTCTGCTAATTGGTGATCCTTATCTGCTGCAATTATTCCCCCAATTCCCCAGAGGGGTTGCATAGCATCATCCGGACACAGCTCCATCTCTCTAGATTTGTGCTAGATTGGCTTCATGCTGTCCTTTCCTCCTCTTTTCAATCCTGGGTCTCCTTTAAGGAAGTGGCTGTGGTTTTCACCAAAGGGGGGCTTGGCTGCCACCATGCACTATACACTTTATGCTTGGCTTTTTTATTGGTCTGTACTTCTAATGGCTTTTTAAAGTGCTTTCCCTCCAGCTGCCCCTAATCTGCAGAATGGCCTTCCAGAAGAGATTCTGCTCTGAACGCTCTGAATTTAAGACAGCATCGAAGACTAGCCTCTTCCAGAAGACTTTTCCAGGTGACTTCTAAATTGTGGATTTCAAATGTGGACCGTTTTAATGTGTGTATATCTTATTTATTCATTTTAAATTGATATGCATTTTAACATGTGTTTCAAATTGCATGGTGTAGGGGAAGGAGGTAGCAAAGGCCACCATGCGTTGCAGTGATGGGGCGCCTGGCCCTTGGCTCACCTACGACCTGTGCTGCTGTGCGCCGGATTTTGGCCTGGGGGTGGTGGAGGTACCCCAAGGCCTGGGAGATGAAAATGTGAGTGCTCTCCCGGTAGTTCTTCATCTGCCGAGAAAGGAGAGGAGTGCCATCACTTGCGAGCCCCACGTGGCCCCAGTCACTTATGGGCCTACCCTTGGCACGAGGCATGGCCAAGGGGAGCCCATGGCTGCAACCAACCCTGGTAGACCAACCCTCATGGGAGCAAGCCATTGCGGCACTGATGGCAGCTGTGGGGTGGAAGGAGGCAGGCAAGGGAGAGGTTCTGCCTGGCGGAGACGGCGGAGCTAGGGGTCAAGTCAGGGCTGGCAGGGGCCTCTGTCCCCTTCAAGGGAGAGCCAAGCGGGTGCCCCACGGCTGCCTGCACAAGAGCAGAGCCCTCTGGCCAGAGTCCCTGGCTGCAGCCCACAGCTGCTGCGGACCCTTTGAATGGCTGGGTATCTGTGCCAGCACTGCGACCAAAGCGAGAGGTACTTTCACACTGCGGCAATCGTGCTTCATTTGCAGCATTGAGAAGGCTATTGTCGGGACAACCCCTGAATAGCTTGTTCCCCTTGGAGCCCTCCTGGGCTGGTCCCTGGCTCCTACTGACCACTGAGGCAGGAGAGGGAGGGGAGTCTTCCACTGACCAGGTGGCTCCAGGCGTCGGCCAGCCAGCCCAAGAGGTCTTTCCAGGCGAGGCTGTGGAACATCAGGTGCAGATCTGGCCACCTCAGGAAGTGGCCGCAGTGCAGCAGGGCCAGTTTGCAGCTCTGCAGCCAAAGAGAGATGGAGATTGGTCTCCCACCCACTTCACTCCATGGGGTGCCCGGCTGCAAAGCCCTGAGGGCAAACCCTTCCCCTAGCGGAAGTGCTTGCCCCTCTGCAGCCTGAGGTTTGGCAGACTCCCGTCCTAAAAAGCTGACCCCTCCCTCAACCCAGAGGGCCCCGGAGAGCAGGGTGTCCCACCCTCGCCTTTTGTCTCCTTTGGGCCCCTCCCGCTTTACTCTGAAAGGGCTCAAAGGAGGGATGAGGGCGGTTTGTGCCTTTGGGGCTCTGCCTGCCAGGGGCACTCACTCACACCACGCTGGGCCTGGGCTGCCCCTCTCCCAGACGGCCAGCCAGGTGGCTCTGCAGGGCCGCACAGAAGGGCCTTCTCCGCCTGCCTTCCTGGAGATGCGGAAGCCATAACTGCCTCCTGCCTGGCCCTTTGGGGCCTTTTGGGGTTGAGTCGAGGGAGGCTCTGGAGGAGAAAGGATCTGGCTCCGGCTGGACTTGCCATGGCGGTGGCGCTGTCCTGGTCCCGCAGGTGCAGAATGATTGGCAGGAGGCTGTAAAGCACCTCCTGCTTCAAGAGGGCCTTCTCTGCTTCCTTGGCACCCATCACCAGCTGCCCGAACAAAGCGAAGGCACTGGTGCGGACGCTGGGTCTTTCCTGGAGGGAGAGGAGAGAGACATCAGACAAGAAACATGTGGGGAATCCACAGTGGGCTGATCATGGCATGATGGGGCCACCCTTCACAAAGCCCCAGGGTCCCTAGGGGACGCGGACTGTCTGGACCTGGGTCAGTCTGGTTTCAGGACACCTTGTGGGGCAACCGACAAGGGAATGCTTCCTTGTGAGTTCTGCTGGACCTCTTGGGCTGTGGCATCCTTCTGGGATGAACTCTGGAGCCCCTCTTTGGCCATAGCTTCCGTCCCCTTGGAGGGTCAAGCGCTCTCAGAATGGGCTGTTCAACGAAATGGCCATCGGTCTACGGTGGGTTTCTCATGCATAACATCAATGTCAAGGGACCACATGAAGCCCCCAGGGGGCACTCTTTTTACTCTAAAATGCCCTGAAATGATACCTAGCTGGTGAAGAGGGCATTTCCACACGTTTGGAGCCACCCCCCCCCAGCCCATAACTGTCAAAACCAAATTTTGTGATTCCCCCCCCCCCAAAGAAAGGGGTTTTCTTTGCCTCAAAAGGGCCCAGCATCCCCCCTTGGGACTCAGGAAGGCCTAAGTCGGTGGCCGTGTGTTGCTTAGAGGGCAAAACCATTGTTCTCTCCTGGCCAGAGCGGCTGTAGTCCCCCAAGGCCTCCTGGCAGGGAATGGGGTCTTCCCCCTGGCCCTCCGCAGCTGGCCCTCCTGATGGTCTCCATTAAAATGCTGGGAGAGGCTGTCTGGAGAGTGGCATTGGGGGTCAACTGTGCGCAGATGGCAGCCCAATTGAGCTCTCCTTTTCATCTAACACCAAGGAAGTGGTCTGAGTACTAAACTGGTGGGCTGAATGAGGACAACTGGAATGAAACCTAATCCAGACAAGGCAGAGGTGCTCTTGGTCAGGTGAGTAGGGGCTCCTCTCCTGCGCCGGATGGGGCACTCTCTCCCCGAAACCTCATCTTTGCGGCTGGGGTCTGTTTCCCTCCTGGACCCGACTCTGGGCCAGGCGCCTCCGGTTTCAGTGGTGGCCAGGAGTGGGTTTGCACGGCCAAAACTAGTGCGCCAGCTGCGGCTGATCCTTGAGACATTGGACTTGGCTGCAGTGGCACATGCCTTGACTGCGCCCCACTTGGACTGCTGTAATGCACTCTGCGTAGGGCTGCCTTTGGGGGGCTTTCTCTTGGGCACACCACTATTATTTTTATCATTTTCTTTATTTATATCCTGTCTTCCTCCTGGTTTGGGACTTAAGGAGGCAACATTTTGAACAGTACAAGTTAAAAGCAATATAAAGCACTAACATTCAAATACAACATTTAAAAAAACAATTCATTTTAGAAAGTTAAAAAGATTACACTTTAACATTTAAAATATACAGATAGCCCTCCGTTTTTGTGTTCCAGACACACACATAGCCCCCCGCAAAAACAAAAAATTGCCAATAGTCAAGCCCTATTAGCTTGAATGGTGGCACACACCCCATTTTGCCCCCCTCTGTTTGCCACTCACAAACAGGCAATAGAGATGGACTCCAAGTCCGCCAAAACAGAGGGGCGACTATTAAAAGCTCTGTACAAAGCTCTGTACAAACCTTGCACAGCATTTAAAGTCCAAAGCCTGTCCATTCGGGATGGCAAGATAATGTTTTTGTCTGGCCACAGTGGCCCATGCCTTGGTTGCATCCTGTCTGGACTGCTGCGGTGCGCTCTGCCTGGGGCTGCCTTTGAAAAGTACTCAGAGGCCTCAGTTGGCCCAAAGAGCTGCAGCCTGATGGTTTGCTAACTGGGTCTGACCCTGGGAGCCCACAGCTCCCTTCTGGCAGCAGCTCCAGAGACCGCTGGTTCGTTCCCAGGGACAATTTGGAGCGCTTCTTTTGACCTACATAATCCTAGAGAGCTTGGGTCCAGGATGTTTGGAGGGCCATATCTCCCTTTACGGACCCACTGGACCACAGAGACCGTCCGGAGAGGCCCTCCTCTGTCCCTCTCAGGCCCTTTGGGGGAACAGGGGAGAAGCCTGCTCCCCTTTAAAGGCATTCTTGTGCTGCCAGGCCTTTGCAAACTGACAAGGGATGGTATTTAAATGTTGTGCAATTTTAAGGTTTGCGCTGAGTTTTTAACATGTTACATTTTAATTCATAACTGATTTAATTTTTAAAAGGTTTAATTGCTTTTAAAATTCTATATTTATAGATTGTACTGGTTTTGTACTGTTTCTATATTGTATTGTTTTAAATGTGCTGTCTGTGGCTTTAGTTCCTATATTGGGGAAAAGGCAGGATACAAGTAAATAAAAACAACAGCCTCCAGAATCCACTTTGGGTCCCACTTGGGAGAATAGCAGGGAACTAAGCCAACCAAACAGACAACATTTCCTTTCTGCACTGAGCCTGCCTCTGCTGCTTCACCAGGATCTCTACCTGCTCCAGGGCACTCTCTCCCTCTCTGGCCTGCAGCCACTGACCATCATGGGGAGGCAGCCTGATGGCCAGTCAGGAGGACAGCCGGGGGCTTGGGAGATGGCAGGGAAGGGGGACTGTCCACCCCGATGTGCTTTCATGGGAAATGGGGCCCTGAAGAGGGACAAACGTGGCCTGAGGGGATGGCGGCGAGAAGCCCGTATGGTCTTGTCCAGGTCCAGAACTTATATCTTCGAAGAAGGACCGAGTGTTCAAGGCGAACTCCAGGGTGAGGTCCCCAGCCCCCTGGCCGTTCAAATCATGGAGGGTGGCCAGGATGTCCTTGAGGCCCCGCAGGATGTCCTGCTGCCGTCCACTGAAGAGCGACTCAATGAGGACCAAGAGGTGATCCTGCAGGCGCTTGACCTGAACAAGACCAGAGGAGGCCAGGTGACCTCCCAGTATATGGAGGCTGTCCTCGCAGAGGGAGCCCCCAGCCCTTCCGGGACCCTCTGCACCCCTCTCCTGCCCCTCACCTCTCCTGGCTGGAAGATGTCGCTCCCGAGGGCCTTCAGACAGAGGCCTCTGATGGTGGGGCTGGCAGAGGAGGAGGCCCCTTCCTCCAGGCACTGCCTGAGCTTGGTCCATTCCATCATCTTCCTGACAGATGGGCTCTTAAGGAACTGAGAAAGGAAGGGAGGGAGGGAGGGAGGGAGGGACGAAGGAAGGAAGGAAGGAAGGAAGGAAGGAAGGAAGGAAGGAAGGGAGACCCATAGGAATTTCTCTTAAATTCAAATGAAAAGAAAGGGGCCAGAATGCATTCACTTAAAGTCGTTAGTATAGCGCAATTATGTGAATACGCGTTGCATTCAAGCTGGCTCCCCATTGCCTGAAAATAGCATGCCATTGCCCGAATTTGTGTGTGGCAGTCTATCACGCAATAACGTTAAACCTCATGACTGCGTTCAGATTATACTTCCAATTCCCCTTGTCTGATAAACTCCCCAGTGTGTCTGTCTGCATGGAAGGGCCACCCAAAGGGCAGGGGGCCTTGGCTGGGAGGGCGAGTACCAGCCAAGCGGAAGGGGCGGCGGGGCACCAGCACGAGACCAGGCCAAAAGGGCCGCTCTGGCCCACAGCAGGACCCTCACTTGGGAACCCCCAGCAGGGAAAGGAGTGGGGCAGCTCTCTTGTCCTAGAAGCAGACAAGCCTTTGGAGCCGGGGGAGAGATCTGCGTGTGGCGGTAACATCAGCACAGTATCTGTTTGGGCCCACAATTACTCTGGCCACAATGGCTAGCAATGCGGAGCCCTGGACCACAAGCCAGGGGCCAAGCGTGCTGTCCTATGGTGTGTTCCTGTGGCAGTGAGCCTCACGGTTCCTCCCCACGGACTGTGTGGGTGGCCCCTTCCTTTTCACCATTCAGCCTCACTGGTGCATCATATGGCCGAATATTGTGAAAGGAGGAAGGAATGAGTCTGCAGCCAGCCAAAACAATCCCCAAGTGTTGTGCCTTCTCTTCACAAGGGGCCCCTTTTGGTTGTTGCCTGGCCTGTCCTCTCATGCCAGAGGTGACCCATGGCTGGCAACCCTTCAGGCCCCCAAAGCCCCACCCTTGACTCCCCCCTGCAGGTCCTGGCCTTTGTCCGGGAGGGAGGCCAACCGTGGCCGGAGCCTGGTCAGAGGAGACTCATGGGAAGTCCATCATTGGGCCAATACTTTTTTGTGGATGGCAGGAGCTCCCCTGTGGTTACTGGTGGGTGGGTGGGGGGGTCTTACCACAACCATGAGGGCCAGAGCTGTCACCTTCTTCATCTCATCCTCCTCGTTGTTGAGGATGGACACGACCTTGGAGAAGACCCCTCGGATCTGGGGGCTGCTGCACTCCATCATGGCCCTGAGGGGTCAAAACAGCACAGGGGGCCCACTGGTCATCCCACAGACCCTTGTCGGCAGTGGTGGTGGCAGCAGAATGGCTGGACGGTAGGGATGACAAGAGGGGCATGTGGAGCTCCTTGAGATGGAGAGACCCCCGGCTTCCTTTCCCTTTGAAGGCAGAAGGGTCCTACCAGCTGCTCACAGTCCGGCCATGGAGGACGGAGAATGAGGAAAGCGGCCATGATGCCCTTGCTCCCTGGCCGCATGCAGGGCTTTCTGGGCAAGGGCCCCTACCTTGCCAGCAGGCGGGTGCCCTGCAGGAACTTCCCTGGGGTGTCCAGCACCGTCCAGCCAGCCTGGAACTCAATGTGGGCGTAGACGGCCCAGTCCTTGCCCAGCGAGAAGAGACCCTTGATGATCTCCACTGATGTGCTAGAGACCGAGAAGGAGGCATCAGGGCAGCAGATGCCACCTCCTGCCCTCCTGCCCCCAAAGGCTCTTCCATGCCAAGGAAGGCTTGTTGGTCTGAGTGTGTCAGCTGTGGCAGGACCATGGGCAGCAGTGCAGTCGGGGAGTGAAGGCAGCCGTTGGCGCCTGGCCCTGGCATCTTGGGCTAGCACCGCTCCTGGGCACGGGCTGACCTTCCAGAGGGGTGCCTCTTGGGGCCCCCTCTCTTTCCCTCTCTGATCTTCCCCCCGACCCAGACAGGGCACCAATTTAAGACAAGGTGACCCAACAGGTGCCTGGCCTTCAGCGCAGCCATGCCCTGGTTCTGCCCATGCCCTGGGCACTATAGCAAAGGCCAGATTCCAGAGGGACCCCATCCGTCCTCCCTCCTTCCCTTCCACCCCCTTGGCTGGCACCTCCGGAAAGTGAGCGCTTTGGGGTCCCGCTTCATGATGTCCTCCTGCCTGGCTTGCAAGGCCTTGGGCAAGGCCAGCCGTCTCACACAGCAGACCTGGCTCAGCATCGGGATGAAGAGCTGGGCCTGCATTTCCATCAGGGCTGGACAGTAATCGGGGATCCCAAAGCATTCATAGATGACATTCATGGCCTGGAGGGAGGAGGGAGGGAGGAGGAGATGTGGCTCTTGTGCAAGAAGCCTTGCTGGGGAGTATGTGCATGCACTTGCACACTCAGTCTCAGGCCATCCCACAGCTGATCCAAAAGCCTCCGCAGTTCACATAAGAGCGGGTCAAAGCAGGTCAATACCATGCATGGCCAGCCATGATTTCCAAGGGAGCCATGAATGGAGCGTGGCTGAGGGGGATCCGCTCCCAAAGCCCAACACTTGAACAAACTGCCTCGACATCCTTGGGCTCGAAGCCAGTGGCTAGCCCCAGTTAGAGAATGCCACTGAATCCATTGCCAAATAATTCCATACCAACACTTCAGTAAATCCCTCTGATTCAGTGAGCTTAGTCGGGTTTGCAAGCAGCATTTATGCCTATGTGGACTGCGCACATGTCGCTGTGCCAGGGAAAGTCCCAGCAAACCCAGGCCAATGCACACCTATGCTTTGCCATGATTTCTCAACTATGGCTCCCCAAGAGGATTCTGGGAGGAACAGTGGAAAAGGTGACTGGGTTTTAAAAGGAGGGTCACTGAAAAGTCATTTTTGGCTTTAAACCGAGGGAAGGAGGTCCCACTCTTGCACATAGCACAGCACATTAGCACCTTGTAGGTGAGACTTTTAGGCCCATTTGGATGGAGGAAAACAAAGCAGGGAGAAAGGGAAGATCCCCCCCCCCCCAGCCTCACCATTGCCTTGCGCCAGAGCCAGTATCCTTTGTGGGGAGGGGGAGCCCCACAAAAAGAGAGAGCTAATAAGTGGGCCAGAATAAAGAGATCCACAGGAAAATATAGTTTTTACATAGTATTTACAAATACATAGATACTCCCAAGAGCACTGGCAGTTATTACTCCTGGGCGGCTGGCCGTATGTCCCACTCTCTGGCCATGCTAACGTCCCGAGGGCCACAGATACAGTAATTCTCATGCATGGCTTCACAGGTTCCTCCAGGGTAAAAGGGCGGGATCCCCCAGTCCTAGAAGGGGAAGGGGTCGCAGGGCCACTGGCCAGCCCCATCCGGCCATTTCTCTCCTTCACCGCAAATAAAGAATACGGAAGAGACAGCAAAACAAAAGGAGGGCTGACCAGAGGCTCCTGGAAGAAGCTGCTCCATTGAAATGTGTGGAAAGTCTCAGGTGGAGCTGGAGGGAACAGAGGAGATCTGGGAGGGAAGGAGGGAGGCCCTCTTTCCTGCTGGGCCTTCTCTTTGGCGACTGCCTCGGTCGCAGGGTTCGCACCACGCCTGGCTTGGCTCATTGGCTTGAGCCCCTCCTGCTCTCCGGTTGGGGAGGCACAGAGACACTGCCAGTGGGTCCAACTGTGGTTGCAAAACTTTCATCCCCGGAGCTCAGAAAGCTGACCTTGCCTAGCTCTCTGTTTCCCAATGAGAAAGTGCTGAGAGATCCAGTCTGAGCTTCCTTTCTCTCGTTTTGGATTTCAGGGTTAAACGCCGCAACGTTAGTCTAAGAAACTGGGAGAGAGTGAGGAGGACGCATGGCCCTTCCAGGAGAGATCCTGCCAGATCAACCCTCTCTCTTTTCCCGATCGGGGCACTAGTTTAGCGGACAGTGGGAATGCTGTGGATGTCATTTATCTGGATTTCAGCAAAGCGTTTGCTACGATCCCCCATGATATTTAGATTGGCAAACCGATTAAATGTGGAATGGATTGAAACACTGTCAGATGGATCCACAGTCGGTGGGAAACCAAGCTGAAAGAGCAATCCCCAACGGCTGCGCTTCAAACTGGAAGGAGGTCTCGCAGTGAATGGCATTACTCTCCAACATGTGCATCAACAACACAGGGACTGTCTGCACTGGCAAGGCAAAGCAGCTTCAGACTGACTTGAAGCCTAGCAGCCCAGACGGTGTACAATTGTGATGCCCAGTGAAAGCCAACCCGTAGTCATGCTCTGGGGCCATGCAGAGAATGTGCATCATCCCACGTTCCTATAAACAGGACGGTGTGAGCACAGGAATGTGGGAAAGCTGAGGAGGCACAGAGAAGTGCTTTGCAACATGCGCCTTCGGAGTGGTGAGACGCAGCTGCGTTTTCTTTGGGTTCCCATACAGGCGCACAAGTGGCCAGCAGCACTATTGAATTGTCACATACCCCGTGATGGGAAAGAAGGACAAACATGGCAGGCCCCCAATAATGCCATGGAAGTAACTAAACCAAATATACACAAACCAGATCCTCCAGCAGGAGGACCTGGGGTGAAGCTTGTTTTCTGCTGCTTCAGAGAAAAGGACCCAATGGAGCAATGGATGCAAACTCCAGAAGAGATTCCAGCTCAACATTAGGAGGAACGTCTTGAGAGAAAGGGCTGTCTGATAGAGGAATGGACTGACTCAGACCATGATGGAGTACCCTTCTTTGGAAGTCTTTTAACAGAGGCTGGATGGCCATCTGTCAATGGGGATGCTTTGACTGGGAGTTCCTGCACGGCAGAATGGAGTTGGGCTGGATCAGGGCCCTTCTTGGGGTCTCTTTCAACTCTATGATTCTATGGTTCTATCAGGATGAAAGGGAGGCACATGTGGGGAGGCCTTCATGATTTCCAGGTAACGGCCCTGGAGGCGCACTGCTTCAATGTCTGGACTGTGGCCACTGACTCACAAACCACAAACTCACAAACCACCACAAGGCTGTGAGTTCAATCCCAGCCAGGGGCTCAGGGCTGACTCAGCCTGGACTGACACGGAAACCCCTTCCTCACCACAAAGCAGCATTGGAAGCTGGCTTGAGATTTTTCTTGGTGTTAATGTAATATTTGACACTAAAGGTTCATTTGACCTTTCTGTCCATATCTCGGGGAGAGGTCCAGCTGGCTTGGTGCCCTTTGGCCCGACAGAAGCCCCCACAGGCTCTTGGCAGGGGATGGGGGCAGCCTTGTATTGCTGGTGGCCCTGATCCACTCTCCTTGCTTCTGCGTTCCCGAAGGTCATGACAGATGTGGTTGGGAATCCGGAGGAGGAACGCCGCGCAGCGTTTTACCATGAGCCATGGTCCCAGGAGGCCGTCAGCCGCTACTTCTACTGCAAGGTAAGGGGCGTGGGGAGGGGAACGGGGGCCCAAGGGTGCACATGTGCGGACGTGCCCTTGATCCTGCAGCCCCGAGCAGCGTCTCCTTTTACTCCTTCAGATCCAGCAGCGTCGGCAAGAGTTGGAGCAGTCTCTTGGGGTGCGCAACACATAAAGTCCCCCCGCAGGCCATGCTGGCCCATGGACTCCTCCATTGCGCTCCTTGGCTCCCACAGTGCGCAGACTGGCTCCATGACTGACCCGGAGGCCCTGCGCCAGCTTCACCAGCTTCCACGCGTGTGTTTTGCCCCACCAGCCTGCTTCTCCTCCTCTTCCTCCTCTTCCTCCTGAAGAAACCTGGGCCAGGCTGCGAGGCCAAGAGGCTTCTCCCCACTTGGTTCCTGCTGGACCCTGGCGTGTGCCACACAGGGATTCTTGTGGGCTCAAGCCAGGAGGATTTGGGGCTGTGGAGGGGAGGCCCACAGCAGAACTGTCCCCCACCCGGTTTCCTCCTGTTTGTCCCCCTGGCCTCTGCTTTGGGCTCCCTGGCTGGGTCTCTGTCTAGAGAGAGCCTGCAGAGGAATGGGTGGGGGGCCAAAGAGTGGGGGGCTTAGGTCTGCATGGTGTGTGTGTGTGTGCGTGTGCTTGCAGACGCACATCCCAGCAGCTCCTGGCAGGTCTCCGAATGCTGAGTCCCACCTGCACTGAAAGAGGGGCTTCTGTCCCCACTCTGCCAGCCCCCTCCAAGAGGTGGGTCAGGGGAGGTATGGCAAAGGCAGGCCTATTCTGCAGCCTCTGCAGGATGGCCAAATGCAGAGCCCCCAGCCCCCAGGAAGGCCATAAGGAAGCGCCAGGGCCCTTGCTCCCCTCCTCTCACCCCCCCCCCCCATTGTGCTGTCAAGTATGGAGATGTGAAACTAACAAAAAATTTTGACATCATGCAGAAAAGTTGTGTTTTCCCTCCCCTCTTTTTCCTTTTAAAGGAGGGCCATGGAAATGGAAATTTTGAGAAGAAATTGAAAAATGCAGTATTGACATTATGGATAACTTGGTTTGGCCTCAAATTACGTTTGGCAGACTCTTCATTCATGAAATAATAACAAACTGCATTTTGAAATGTTGCGCTTGTTAAAATGGAGGCACAGGGTCCCCATTTGTAAGGAATCCCTTGGGCTTTAAGGGGCCTCTTTGATTGTGCCATTTTTGCAGACCCCTCACTGATAAAACCCAAAGGACCCACCAGTGTTGCTACAAGGGAGGACCCTTGCCTGAGCCCCAGTTCTCCCTAGTGCTTAGCAGACGTAAAAAGAACAGACCCAGAAAGCAAGGGGCTTTTATCACGCGGAAAGCGCGAGTGAAAGTGACTGTGCGAAAGGCTTTCTCACTCCATTGCGCTGTCAGTGAGGTGGAACTGCGTTATCAACAGGATGTTCTGATAATACCAAATGTCGGTAAATGAGGGGGCAATTCCACTTCCTTCATGGGATTAGCATGATGTAGTGAGGGAGCCTTTCATGCTTTCTGGACGAGATGAAGTCTGGATAAGTGCGATTTAGTGTGAAAGCACTTCCTGCAATCGCATGAGAGGCTCAAGTCCTAAGGCTAGGCATGGCAGCGATGGGGAGCCCTGAGCCTAGAGATCTGCCAGGCATCCTGGGGCTGGGAGACCCCAAAGGCCATCCAGTCCAGCTCTGTCTGCCAAGCAGGAAGGCATATGCCACATGGTTTCTGGAAAAAACCTGAGTGAGTCAGTTCAAGAATGCCTTCTTTTAAAAACACCTTTCTTGAAGGAAACCTCCCATAACACATAACCCCCCCCCCCCGGACTTTCCCAAGCTTTTGCATCCCTCGCTTGGCAGAAAGAGGCTGAAGATGCCCCCCCCCATTTTTTTTTGGAGGGTGGGAAGGGGTTGGGGGTGATAGGGATGGGGCAGAGGATTCTCACTCAGGATTTCTTCCAAGCTCAGCTTGCCTCTGTGTGTGTGTTCGTTGGAGGGGGAAATGTCCTTGTGGCCTCTTTGCAGGACCCACAGAGCTGTCCCTTTGGGACAAAAGGCAGACACACACACCTTGCAACAGTCATGTCACTTGCTTTGCCCAAATGGTGCCAGAGCGCCCCTGCCCCCTCCAGGCTGCGATGGGACCCTTGCCTTGCCTTGGCTGGGAGCCCAAAAGGATTCAGATGCAGGGCACACCAGCCCCCCTCCAACTGCATGAGTATAGCTGGTGCCCAGTGGGCATCTGTTCCACATGTGGCTGTGCTGTGGCCATTTGTGCGGCGCACATGCGGAGTGGGCGAAAGTGCCAGGTTGCGGGGGGGGCAGAGAGGGAGAGTGAAGCAGGTCCTGTAACTAAGGGGGGCTCCACCTTTTCCCACGCCATGTCTGTTTCCACACGTGTCCTTTGAAGCGGTGCCTACGAGGCGCATCCCTCTGGGGCCTCTGCTTGGTGGGGGGGGCTAAAAAGGGGCTTAAGTCTCTCCCCCCATGGCATCCACATCTTTTTTGTTGTATTGTGCAGAGTGTTTCGTAGAAAACCTTTTCAATAATAAAATACTTTGTTTCTTTGTATCTATTGCCCATAATTGACCGGGGGGGTGGTCTTCATGGGGGCCACACACAGGACACCGAGACACGGCCTGCTGCTGGGCGGAAAATGAGGAGCATGAAGTGTGGCACTGAAACTCTTGTAGACACATAGGAGGATGCAAGCTACAGGAAAAGAGCGTGTCCAAAGGAGGGCCACCAAAATGGTGAAGGGCCTGCAGACCATGAAACCCTATGAGGAACGACTCAGGGATGTGGGGATGTTTAGCATGGAAAAGGGAAGGTTAACAGGTGATGTTTAAATACTTGAAGGGATGTCATATTGAGGAGGGAGCAAGCTTGTTTTCTGCTGCTCCAGAGAACAGGACACAATGGAGCAATGGATGCAAGCTCCAGGAAAAGAGATTCCAGCTCAACAGTAGGAGGATCTTCCTGACAATAAGGGCTGTGCGACAGTGGAACACAAATCCCTCAATGGAGTCTCCTTCCTTGAAGGTCCTTAAGCATTGGCTGGATGGCCATCTGTCAGGTATGCTTTGATTGGAAGTTCCTGCATGGCAGAATGGGGTTGGAGGACTGGATGGCCCTTGTGGTCTCTTCAAGCTCTTATGATTTTAAGCATGGCACTGGTGGGGGAGAGCCAGCTTTTTGGGGGGGGGGGGGGTGAGGGAAGCGGTCCCAATCCAGACAAGGCCATAGGAGACCCCTGGGGCCAGCAGAAGGTGAGGGAAACAACTGCATCCCCCCCGCCCCAAACAATGTGGAGGTCTTGGGAGAGTTGGAGGACTGCCGTATAGTGCCCTCAGGAGCCCTTCCTTGCTCACAAATTCATGTGGTCAGTATTTAACTAACGGTGTCCAAGCTGGAAACCATTGCTACATGTGGTGGCAGTGAGTTCTCCACAACACTGGGGAAGCCCTTCCCCTGCCCTCCTCCAGTGGACAGGACCCTTGGGGTTTCAGCATCACTGGGGGAGAGGGACCCCCCTTTTCTGCATCCCCACAACCCTGACAGTTGGGTTGCATGCAGTTCTTCTGAATCCTCTGTTGGGGGGCTTCCATCACCAGAGAAGGAATGGCATCAGGCTAAGGAACCCAGTGTTGCCGGGTGCGGCCTGGGCTCAGGTGGCACAGGGGTGGCACCCAGGACACATGCAGACACTTGCACACACACACAGAGAGAAAGGGACAGAGTCCTCCTCTCTGGCCACATTGCTGGCCTGGCTCTCTCCTCGGCCGCTCTTGTGCCACAGTGGGCTACTGTGGGCTTCCAGGTGGTCCAGGAAGAAGGCGGCTGCCTCCCAGTTGCAGAAGCACAGCTGGATGCTGCCAAGTCCCAAAGCCGATGGCCAGTGGTGTGTGTCCAAGGGGCAACAGCTGCCTCCTTCCTCAGCAACCTTGGACTGACCAGTGCAAGTCCAACAGAAATGTATGCCCATGTGTCACCAAGCAGATTCCAGCCACAAAGTCAGGACCCAAATGGTGCAAGCTGTGGAGTGTGTGTGTGTGTGTGTGTGTGTGTCCTTCCAAGGGCAGAAAGGAGACCCTGAGTCCAGCCCACTGCCTCAGGTCCAAGGGACCAGTGCTGTAGCCAAGGGTCCGTTTAGGGGAATTTTATTATGATGTTATTAGTCCAAATATTGCAAGAGGGGGCTGGCTACAAGAGCCCACCAAGATCGCCCTCCCGATATTTATACGGAGTAGACCAGGGCCTCCCAATAACTGAAGCTGAGACGGATTGCAATAACTAAATGTCTACTTTATTGAAAAAAAGGGGGAACACACACAATGCACACACTCACACACACATTCAAGGCTCAGGAAGATAGGTTGGAATTATGGAAAAGATGTTTAGGCTGAGCTAATGGTATACTCACCAAGATGTAGTCTTCCTCCGGGAAGCGAATGGGATGTGGGACAGTGAGACAAGTCTGCTCCGCAACCTGGGTTTGAGCAGAAATGCCGGCTACCAGAACAGAGGTCTGACTGACGTGGAGTAAGTAGACCTTTGGGATGGCGCGCTGAGCAGCCAAAGTTGGGACCTTTTAAGGGCGAAATCTCACCTGAGGGCAGAGAGTTTTGGTGATTGAAACAAAGGAGTTTAATAGCTTTCTTTCACCTGGATGTCTGGATCTGATAATATCACTGACTTAAGTTGTTCGGACAATAGACTTGAGGAGGGGGTGATAGCTTCAGGAAAGGCAAACATTTCACTCCTTCTGACTCAAGATAATCCCTTCATGCGACTTCCCGGACCTTCTAAGATGTAAATGGGGCTTTTCCCCTCAGGGGAGGTGCACATGTCCTCTCGCTTTGCCAGTAATGGCGGACAGGCTTGGAGTCTGGCCAGGGGTCATCCAAGGGTTATCATTGATTCCAAAATTTATATGAAGCAGCATGGGTAACAGTGCCTTGCCCTACTCCTCTTCTTGCTTTGAAGTCTTCCAGCAAGAAAACACAAGTGAACCTCTCACCACAAAGTATTTCCACGCCAGTGATGAAGAGCCACTCATCCAGGGAGCAGCCTCAATGAATAGCTTTAAAGTCCTGGCAAGAACTGCTGCTGCCAGAAACTCTTCCAGCAGCCTGACCCTCCCAGTGGAAGGGCCCAAACTGGGAATGAACTGGGCCACATGGAAAGCAGGTGCTTACACACTGGGCCAGAAGAAAGGAAACGCACAGATAGGGGATGGGGCACTGGCTGTGAAAGGGATCTAGGAGTCCTAGTAGACTGCCAGCAGAGAATACGTAAACAGGGTGTTGCAGCAGCTAAAACCCCCAATATGATTCTAGGCTGCATCAACCAACATGTCAGCACTCCTTCTTCCTGGAGGCCCACAGTAGCCCACTGTGTCACAAGAGCGGCCAAGGAAAGAGCCAGGCCAGCAATGTGGCCAGAGAGAGAAGAGCACTCTATTCTGCATCGGTCAGGCCTCATCTGGAATACTGTGTCCAGTTCTGGGCTCCCTAATTCAAAAAGGACGTGGACAAGCTGGAACTAGCTAACTAAATAAACTGTGTCCAGAGGAGGGCAACAAAATGTTGAAAGGCTTGGAAACCATAAAGCTCTACGAGGAAAGGTTTAGGGAGCGATTCTACCCCTGGACATGGGGCATCGGTGTGCCCAGTGACACACTGGCACAGCAGTAGCAATAGCAGCTTCATTGATATACTGATTCATACCACACTAAGCAGTCTCTAAGCGGTGTACAATTCTAAGCCAATTGCCCCCAACAAGCTGGGCACTCATTTTAGCTACCTTGGAGGGATGCTCCTCTTCCTCCTCCTCCTCCTCCTCCTGCTGAACAATGAATTCTGGGCCGATTGGCCCAGGACAATGACAGAAGGCTGGCTGGGCCACATCTGGAAGCCAGGGCCTTCTGGAGCCTCTTCCACAACCCAGAACAGCCGGACCCTGGCTGGCACTGAAGGCGAAGGGCTCCGGCCAGGGAGTCCCAGCTCTGCTGACCAGCAGCTGATGGACGAACGGACAGAGGGACAGACGGACAGAGAGAGGCCTGCCCTTGGCTAGCTCCTTTGCAGAGTCCAGGTTGCCTATTGGGTCTTAGTAAAAAGGAATAGTTTAGACTTGGGGGATCCCTTTAGCGGAGCTTGTGGAACAGAAACGTGGTGCAAAAAGAACAGCCCCCAACCCTGACACATCTGTATTAGCTCCGTAAAAGAGTCCGGACATAATCTTCAATTAAAAAGAACATTAAAATAGTTTACTCACATTTTTGCGCATAATTCCTGTGCAGAGGTTCAGCTTCTTGATGGAAAGAAAGGAGACAAAAGTAGACCTGAGCTTCTCGCAGAGAAAGGCTCACCTTTCTCCAGGGCCAGGCGGGGGCTGCATGGGTGCATTGCAGGGGAAGGCAGTGCCAAGGGCCCATCTCTCAGGACACGTCTTTTAAGAAATGAACCCTCTGCGATTCGCCATACATGGATAGATTTGCAAAGAAGTAGCCATATTAATCTCTTGCAGCACAGAAAGGTTGAGAAGGGTGAAGTTCAGCAGCTCCTTTAAGACGAATTGGTTTTTATTTAGCATGACCTTTTGTGGGTATCTATCCACTTCTTCAGCCACAGTTCAGAGTGATATCACCTGAGGCTATAAGATCACTCTCTCATCATCATCGCGTCTGAATGGATCCCAAAAAAAGTTCATGCTAATATATATATATATATATATATATATATAATTTTTATACCGCTATTCCTTGGAGATCATAGCGGTGTACAGAAAATATAAAAACAGTGTAAAACAACAAGGCCCCTCCAACTCCCCAATTATACAGTATAAAACAGTTAAAACATCATAAAACCCCAATACAAACAGATGGCAGTACAATAAGAATACCAGTGACAAGATAAAATGCCTAAAACATCACTAAAAAGGGGGGAAAGAATCAGTCAAAGAAAAAAAAGGATCATGGGGGAAAAGCCTGGCGGAAGAGGAAGGTCTTCAAGGTCCTCTTGAAAGCTTCAAGGGAGGTGGCAAGGTGTTCCAGAGTTGTGGGGCTAAGATGGAAAATGCCCTCCGAGTTGCATTATAGCGTGCATCTGGAATTCTTAGGAGATGTTTCCCGCCCGACCTGAGAGTGCAGGGTGGATTGTATGAGGAGAGGAGGTCCTCCAAGTACCCTGGGCCCAAGCTATTTAGGGCTTTTTAGGTTATAACCAACACCTTGTATTGCGCTTGGAAGTGAATGGGCAACCAATGGAGATCTTTCAAAATAGGTGTTCTATGACTGGCCCTGGGACATCCAGTGACCTGTCTGGCTGCCATATTCTGCACTAATTGAAGCTTCCGGGTTTGGTACAAGGGTTGCCCCATGTAGAGCGCATTACAGAAACCCAGCCAAGAGGTTACCGGGGCATGTACCACTGTTTCAAGGTCTCCCCGGCCCAGGTAGGGTCGCAGCTGGCATATCAGCCGAAGCTGATAGCAGGTGCTCCTGACCGTCGCATCCACTTGAGATGTAAAGTCCAGAAGCACCCCCAGACTGCGAACTGAGTCCTTCATGGGGAGCGTGACCCCATTCAGGGCAGGTGGACAAATTTCCTTCCCCGGGCCAGGAGAGCCTATCACCAGTACTTCCATTTTCTCTGCATTCAAATTGAGTCTGTTTTCTCTCATCCAGCCCATTACCGACTCCAAGCAGGCATTTAGAGGAGAGATGCCATCCCTAGTTACTGCATCAGTCGGAGACACAGAGAAGACTATTTGGGTGTCATCAGCGCACTGATAACACCGCGCCCCGTGTCTCCGGATGATCTCTCCCAGCGGCTTCCTGTAAATGTTGAATAGCATGGGACATTATAGACATTATTTTGACAAATATATAGACAAATAGACATCCAAAACAGACGGGCAAATGCCATGGTTCCCATTGCATTGGGGGCATAGCGTTTTGATGATGAACATCCCAAACGCACCAGGAAGCCATGCCATCGCCGCACCTTCAGAAAAACCTGCTCCGTTTTGGTTCAGGTGGCAGTTTTTCCATCCAATCTGTTTCTGGGCCTTGAAGGGGCTTCTGCCTTCCCTTCCTCCCACTCCTCTCCCTCCCTCTTTCTATAACAAGTCCCAGGTGAGGTTTGGGCCCAAGGGCAGTGGGCCGCTTTCGGGGGGGAGGGGGGGGAGGGAGGGAGGCACCCGTTCCTCGCTCTCGCTCTCAACGGCAACCAAGTCGCCATTTCCAGAAGAATAAACAGGCAGCAATTACAATCCCACCAAGGGCAGACCCCCCCCCCCCAATACATCAAGGACTCAGCTCACTTCATAGGAAAAATCAAGAACCTGGAACTAAAACCTGGAGACATTTTAATCAGCTTGGATGGTCTCCTTGTTCACCAAAGTCCCCATAATGGACACCGTGACACTCATCCGACAGATTGTTCCAGAAGACATCACAGCCCTGTTCAAACATTGCCTCCCCACAAGCTATTTCCAGTGGGACAATGGATGCTACAAACAGAGAGATGGAGTAGCAATGGGGAGCCCTCTAAGCCCAGTGATAGCAAGCTTTTACAGGGAACACTTTGAAAAGCAAGCCCTGGAAACAGCACCGAAAAAGCCCACAACTTGGTTCCGATACGTGGATGACACTTGCACCATCTGGAGCCATGGAGAAGAAGACCTGGCTGTATTTCTGAACCATCTGAACAACATCCACCCCAACATCCATTTCACTATGGAAAAGGAAAAGGAAGGAACACTGCCATTCTTGGAAGTTCTAGTCATCCACAAACCAAGCCAACGTTTGGGTCACACAGTATACCAAAAACCCACCCATAGAGACCGATACCTGCACAAGAACTCCAACCATCACCCAGGACAAAAAAGAAGCACAATCAAAACACTGGCAGACCGAGCAAAATGCATCTGAGAACCCCACTCCTTGGAAGATGAACTGAAGCACTTGGACTGGGCTCTACAGGCCAATGGTTATTCCAGCTCAGACCTCAGAAGGGCTGCCAGGCCCAGGAAAACCCAGAGGAGGGAAGACAAGCAGCCACCCAAAGGGAAGGTATTTTACCATACATCCAAGGAGTCACAGACAGAACAAGCAAAGAGGCGAGGAAGCACAACCTGCAAATGGTTTACAAACCAACAAAGAAAATCCAGCAAACGCTTGGCTCAGCCAAGGACCAGAGAGACTTTCTCACAGCCGCAGGGAGAGTTTAGCGCATACCATGCAGCTGCGGACAAGTCTCCATAGGGACCCCCAAACACAGTGTGCAAACAAGGATCAAGGAACACCAGAGACACTGCAGACTGGGCCAGTCAGAAAAACCAGCCGTAGCAGAACATGCCACAAACCATCCTAGGCATAAAATGCTGTTTGAAAACACTGAAGTTCTGGACCATGCCAACCACTTCCATGTCAGGATGCACAGGGGAGCCATTGAGATCAACAAACACCTGAACAATTTCAACCGGAAGGAAGAACCCCTGAAAGTGAACAAGGTTTGGCTCCCAGTCCTGAGGAATAGCAAAATCAGGACTCAGCAAATGCAAATGGGAAACCACTCAGAGTCAGGGGCTTTCCCAGCAGATGATGATCCCCAATTAGCAGACATTAATCCTCGTTTGCATGAGCCTCCCAGCCTGAGGCCGGCCCTCAGCACAGAACAAGAGACATGCAAACCACTCCTGCATTAATCCCAGGCTCACACAGTCGATATAGATGCACCTAACTTGTTCCAGGCAAAGCATTCTCTGAAGAAGCCAAAGCCACAGTCAGGAGGAAACTCTTCTAGAGCATGGCATTCACAGAGCCCCCCCCCCCCCCCAAAACCCACAAGCAGCACGCTTCTAGGCTGGCCAGGCTTGGCCTTATCCATGGCCTGAGGGTGGCCTGGGCCTGGCCAGCTGCCCCTTGGTCCATCCCTGTTTCGGAGGGCCACTGGACAGTTGACCCCACCCGGCCACGGACGCTCTACGCCGCCATACAGGACCCCGAGTGGTAACTGATTCATAAATCATAATCCATAATGGGATACAGAAGAAGAAGGAGGGATTGAAGACTCCGTGGGCCAAGAATGTAGGACACACAACCGGAATAAACAAATGGGGGGAAGTGTGGAAAAGAACAACTAAAATAACTTTAGCACAAAACCTGAGCGAAAATGCATGTAAAATGCATTATAATGGTACATTCTAGATGGTAAAATGCACAAACAAGTGGACCCAAGTTGTTGGAAATGTCGAGAAGGAAGAGGCACATGGCATCTCCGATGGCGCTCATGTCGGAAGGCAAAGAGACGTTGGAGTTCTGTGTGTCAAACAAGATGTTATATGGCCCCAGAATGATATGTATTGACTTTGATCGAAGAGGGCATAGAGAGCCAAAAGGAAAGGATTTTGTACTGTATTGATCATAGTGGCTAGATTAGAGTATGCAAAAACTTGGCAACAGTTATTTATACCCGCTATGCAAGATTGGACGACAAATCATTAGAATTAGCTGATGGGAGGAAATAAATTAGAAACGCTTTCACAGAACTGGGAGCACATCAAAGCCCTTTTTGTTGTCCTTAAACTCTCTGGAAAGACGGAGTTCATTCTGGGCTTTAGCTTTTCTGACTTTTCCCCCTTTTTCCATTTCTTAGACATCTTCCGTTTCAAACTCATCTCGGTTGGAGGTTCCTTAGTCTTCCATCCTGGGTTCTTGAAACGCCTCCCGTTTTTCTTTTTCAATGGAACTGTTTGAGATTGTGCCTTCAGTATCTCTCTTTTGAGACACTCCCATCCGTCCTGAACTCCCTTCCCTTTCAGTATTGCTGACCATGGGATCACACCCAGTATTTGTTTAAGTTTACTAAAACCAGCTTTCCTAAAGTCTAGGATGCATGTCTGACTCTGCCTGGCTTCTCTTTTCCACTGTATTACAAACTCCAGGAGAACATGGTCACTTCCACCTAAGGATCCCACCACTTGCACCCCATTAACCAAGTCCTCCTTGTTGGTTAGGATCAGATCCAAAATAGCTGACCCCCTTGTTGCCTCTTCCACCTTTTGGACCATGAAATTGTCTTCCAGGCAAGTGAGGAATTTGCTAGACCTTGAGGATTTGGCTGAGTTTGACTTCCAGCAAATATCAGGATAGTTGAAGTCGCCCATCACTACTATATCTCTCCTTTCTGAATCTATGGGTCATCTGTTCTAGAAAGACATCATCCAATTCCTCCGTCTGACTTGGGGGTCTGTAGTAGACTCCCACCGTAACATCCTTGTTGTTTCCCTCCCCTTTGATTCTTATCCAGATGCTCTCCTCCTGGCTTCCAGGATTGATGTCTGGATCTCTTCTCTGGTGTAAATATCTTCGGGGGGGGGGGGGGGAGGGGGGACACAAGTGGCCCCTCTGTGCCAGAAAAGGCCTCAGGTTGGGAGGGGATGGGGCCCCGGGTGGACCCTCGGGGTCCATTCCAGACTGGCCCCGTTCTGGGAGACACGCTTCTGGGGGGTCAAAGCCCCTGTCTTTCTTGTTATGCCCCCCCACACAGACACACAAACACACAGAAGGAACCCACTCCTGAAGAGGGAAGGCCCCTGGGAACTACCCCTCCCTCCGGGGCCCTGGAGAGCCCCAGAGGCACAAGCCCTGTCCCTGAGGCCCAGGGTCCCAGGAGGAAGCCCCCTCAGCCACAGATGCTCGCCCTCCTCCGAGGGTTGGGGGCCAGGGAGGGGGCGGAAAGGGGTCCGCGGGCAGAAAGGGGCCTCGGAAGGGACTCCCTCAAGGGCACCCCAAAACCAGGCAGGCAAACCCCCCACATTTGGCATGGAAGGGTGGCAGGCTCTTGAAGGGGTTTGAGGGTAAGGAGGGTCTAGTGGTCAGGGTCCTCAGGGAACCCCAGGAGCCTCAGGAGTCGACGGAGCCCCTAAGATTCTCCCGTGAACTCAGAGAGGGCCCCAAAGAAGGCTTTTGGCCACTTTGGCTTCTGTTGGTCCCAGCCCCGGTGGTCGGCGGGATCAAGCAGGAGGGTTGCCCCGGACCCAGGGGGGGCAAGGGGGCTATTTCGCCGGAGCCCTTCCTTCCTTCCCTGCGGTCCTGAGGCTAAGGGCGCCTCTCCTTTCTCTCTGTGCTTGAGCTCATGCCCCAAAAGGAGAGGGCCGCCTCAGCCCCTCGGAAGCCCTGGTCCTCTTCCTCGGGGGCAGGGGCAGTGTCCGGAGCTGCCTCTCCCACCCGGGCCTTCTTTGCCGCCCGAGGCCGGCGCCTTCCTCCTCCTCCTGCTCCTCTTTTCCGGGGCCCTCAGCTGGGAAGGAGGGCGCTGCCGCGGGACCTTTGAGCCTCCGGCGGAGAGTC
The DNA here is from genome assembly GCA_023333645.1 of Sceloporus occidentalis. Classification (NCBI taxonomy): domain Eukaryota; kingdom Metazoa; phylum Chordata; class Lepidosauria; order Squamata; family Phrynosomatidae; genus Sceloporus; species Sceloporus occidentalis. The sequence goes on along the minus strand of JALMGF010000007.1, from coordinate 28,457,897 downwards.
GCTGGCGGCGGGAGAGCCTCCCTCTTCCAGCATGGCGAGCCCCCCTCTTGGGCCTCCTGGGCCCCGCACCCTCCGCCTGGCCCTCTTCGGCCTGGCGCTCCTTCTGGGGGGAGCCCCAGGTGGGTCCCTCGCGGCGGGGCGCCGGGCCCGGCATCCGCTCCAGCCTCCAGCCTCTCTGCAGCCCCCAGCCCCTCGGGAGGGAGAGGCCCGGAGGAACGGAGGCCAGGCAGGAGGGGGGGGGCTCCGCCGTGCCCCCTCCTTCTCTCTGCGGACCGAGGGAGGGGCTGCCCCGGAGAGACGCCGGGACCTCCGCCTCCCTTTGCCCCCGGGAGACTTTGGGAGGAGAAGCCCCATTCCCCCCTGGCTCTCCGAGCAAGGAGACCCCGGCCGGGGCTTCTTCTTCGGGGCCCAGGAGAAGGCAAAGGCGACCCCAGGGACTCTAGGGCCCTCGGGGGGCGGGAGGAAGCTCTTTCGGTCCAAAGGAAGGAAGGAAGGAAGGAAGGGGGCCAAGGCCTCTCTTCCTCCGCCTCGTCCTCCGCCTGAGGCGTTTCCTGGGGAGGCCCTCCGCCGACCAGGGCCCACCAGAGGGGCCTCCCCGCCCAGCCACTCCCTCCGGGGGGGGAGACCCCTGACTCCCTCCCTCTCCCTCGCTCTCTCCTTCCTTCCAGGGCCGGCGGCGGAGGCGGACTCCTGCTCGGGGCGATGCTCCTGCAGCCGGCCCAGCAGCTGCCCGGCCCTCCGGCCCTCCGCGGGGACGCTGCTCGGCGGCCAGGACCTGGCCCTCCTCGGGGTCGTCCTCTCGGGGCCTGCCGCCTCCGCCGCCTCCATCCGCTGCAGGTGAGAGCCGGACGCCAGCCCCGGAGGGAGCCCTCAAGGGGGGAGGGCAGCAGCCGCGGGGGCGCCTGAGGAGGGGAAGAGAGCCCCTTTCCCGCTGGAGCCCCGCCGCCCTTTCTGCTTCCCCTCAGGTTCGGGGGCTCCGTGGAGACCGAGGGCTTCGTGGCCGAAGACGGGGGGGTCCACTGCGTCTCCCCGCTGCTCTACCAGCTGGGCCCCCTCCCCCTGGAGGTCTCTCCCGACGGGGGCCGCAGCTTCCCCTGGACGGTGGCCTGGACGGCGGGTGAGCCCCGGGGGGGGCCTCTAGCCCTGGCCCCTGCCTTCCTTCGGGGGGAGGTAGGTAGGTAGGGAGGGGTCGGTCTTCCCTCGGTGGGGGGGGACTGACAGGCCTTGCTCCCCCCCGCAGTCCACCACAACAAAGTCCCCCCCTCGGAGAAAAGCAGGCTGCTGAACGAGACCAAGTGGCAGTACTATGGGACCCCGCTCGGGACGGAGGGCAACCTGACCCTCGCCTGGGACCCCCGCGCCCTGGCTGCCCCCCGCCTCAACATTGAAGTCTGGGGCTACAGAGAAATGGGTAGCTGTCTTTGGGCCTTTCCCAGGGGGGAGCAGGGGGAGGTCCCAGGGGCGGAGGGAACCCCAACCCACTCCACCAGGAGCATGGCATTTGGGGATGCTGGGCCTTGCAGGCAGTGGGTGGAGGGCTAAAATGGGCTGGGTGGCCTGGAGAAAGCCCTCCCTCCCAGGGGTCAAAGTCTCCCTGCCCCCATTTTCTGGCCAGGGAGGGAAGTGGTATAGGATTAACCGGGGGGGGGGGGTCGGGGGACAACCTCCCTTTGTCCTTTGGGGGAGTGTGGGGAGGCGAGGGGGGGTCAGGGCCAGGCCCCTCTTTGGCTCTTGGGCCTCCAGCCCAGGAAAGCCCCTCCTGCTTGGGCAGTGGCCCCAGTGACCCTTGGCTGCAGCTTGTCTGCGCAAACCCTCCACAGGGCCAGGATCCTTCCCCACCCCCCACCCCCCCATGACTCTGTGGGGTAGCTGCCTGGGCTTCTTGTTGGCCAGAGGTGAGGAGTCCTGGGCTCAAATCCAAGGCCGGACCGCATTGCCACGGTGTGCCCCCCTTCTGCCCTCTTCTTCCTGGCAGGTGAGCCATACTCCAGCGACTGGACAGGCGAGTGGAGGTACCTCTACAGCCTCACAAGGGACCACCCCAACTCAGGATCCTTCTCTTTCCTGCCTGCCCCATCTGCCCTCCATGGAGCCTGGGAGCTGGGGGCCCTCCGGATTTCTTCCAGCCTCGCCTCCGAGGGTCAGAGGTGAGCTGGGGGGGGGGGGAGAACTGGCATGAGAGCCCCGGACTCTGCTGTCTCTGTGGCAGGTACCAAACAAGGCCCCCCTCCTCCTCCTGCTGTTGCCCAAAGAGAGGTGGGGTGGATGGCAAACAGACGCCAGACAGGAGGCAATGAGGCAGGGGCCGTGGTCACCCCTTGGCATCCTGGGGAACCTGCCCCTCTGAGCCCCTCTTGCTTTCTGCTGTGACCCTCATCTCCCAGAGGTTCCTGCTTGAAAGAGCAGTGGGTCCTCTTCGACCCACCTTCTGCACCTTCTTCCCTACTTTGCCCTCTTTTCCCTCCTTTGGCTGCCTGGCATTGGCCTCTCTGCCTGGCTTGAGGATCCCCAGAGGCTCAGCATTGAGCCCCTCTCCTGCCCCTGTAGCTTCTGAATGGCACATGGGGACACAGCCTTTGTGGGGGCTGCCCACCTGCGCTTCCCCCATGGTTGCTCCCAAGCCTTCTTCCTACTTTGCACAAGTGCCAATCTCACTGCCTTCTTCCTCGCCAGCAATGTGGCCGCCCTCTGGAGCACGGAGCACGCCTTGGCCTGGCACCTGGGAGACAGCTTCCGGCAGGATTCGGCTGCCTGGGCCACGGCCAAGTGCCACCAGTGGGACGCCCTGGAGACAGGCCTGCCCAATTTCCCGGAGGAGATTGCGGACTGCCCCTGCAGCCTGGCCCAAGCCCGGGCAGACACAGGCCGCTTTCATGTAGGTGGGGTGGGCTTTGGAGAGACGTATGGGGGGTCTCCATAGCTTGGCAAAGACTGGGGAGACATGACCTTGCCAGGTGAGTGGGTGGCAGCCATCCACTAGCTGCCATTCTCATTTTGGGTCCTTCTCTCGTCTGCCATCTGCTCCCAGGGAGAGTGGAAGATGCAGTTGCCACACACACACACACAGCTGTGTATGCACCATGTTGAGGCATGGGTCTCTCTGGAACAGCTGCAGGGGAGCAGAATCTGCTGCTTCTCCTGCTCTGGCAGCATTGGGGATGGAGACTTTAGCGCACTTTGTATGGAGCTACCTTTGAAGATAGTTCAAGGCTGTTGTTTGGGAGGTCCAGCGGGCAAAGCGTCTCTGGCCAGGGCTGCAAACAGCTTTGCTGGTGGCCATTTCTATGTCAAGGTCTCACTCTAAGCTAGTCTGTTGGAAGGATCACCTGTCTGTCCCCCACTAAGCCCCCTCCCCATTTGGGGTGCTGAAGATCCTTTATGCACCAGTTCTGTGGACACCAATCTGGAAGTCAGCCCCACTGAAGTCAGTGGGGCATGCCTCCTGTGTACGTATGTCCTGGGAAGCACTTCTGGGCCCCATATTAGAATCGCCCCCCAGACGCACATGCGCACACACAGGCATTACTCCTAGAGTGCTGGAAGGGCTCCTGTGGCTGAGAAATGTCTCTCGGTGGTTTAAATGCTGCTGAAAAGTGGGACAGCCATTTTGAGCCAGGAAGTCAGCCGGCTGGTTGGGGTGTGTGTGTGTGAAGTGTCCTCAAGCAACCCTTCCTCTCTCGCTTCCAGACAGACTACGGGTACGACATTGAGAAGGGGAGCGTGTGCTTCCTATGGGGAGCTTCTGCTGCCACCATTATGGCCGTGGGGGGGGGGGGCTTGGAGGGAGGTGGGGGCCACAGGGATGGCCTCTTGGTCCCCCGCAGCCCTGGACTGAGGCAGAGGGACGGAGTAGGCGCTCCCCTGGAAGCCCCTGAGAGACCCCCCTCCCTTCCCCCCCACCATGGCAATGGCCTGGCAGGGCTTGCTGGCTCATGGAGAAGGGGGGCTTGGGGGGCAGGAATGGGAAGGGCAACAGTGAAAGAGCTAGATAAGGTCCTAAAGGGTAAAGACGAACAACCAAGCACCAACGTCAGAATAGTCCAAGCCATAGTATTCCCCCTGTGCCCTTTGAATTGTGATACCCAGAACTGGACACACAGGATTCAAGTCCGAGGTCTGATCCCTTGATCTAGATACTACTCTCCTATTGATGCAGCCTAGAATCGCCTTGGCCTTTTTAGCTGATGCATCACATTCCTCTAGAATGCCTGGGAGAGTTAGGAATCGGTGGCACTGCACTCCAGGGGTTCCGCTCCTTCCTCTCGGGTTGATTCCGGAGGGTGATGCTCGGGGACAGTCGCTCCTTGAAAACGGAGCTTAAATGTGGCGTCCCTCAAGGCGCCATCCTGTCCCCGATGCTATTCAACATTTATATGAAGCCGCTGGGAGAAATCATTCGCAGACATGGGGCGGCTGTTATCAGTACACGGATGACACCCAAATATATTTCTCCATGTCTCGATCAGCAGCTATGACAGCAGATGGCATTTCTCCCCTCCATCAGTGTTTTGAAGAGGTAATGGACTGAATGAGGAAAAACAAACTCAGGCTGAATCCAGACAAAACGGAGGTACTTACAGTAGGGGCCCCCAAACCAGGTCTAGGGTTGCAACCTTCAGTCCTAGAGGGGTTCATGCTCCCCTAAAAGGACTGTGCAGCTTAGGGGTGCTTCTTGACTCGTCGCTTCAGATGAGAAATCAGGTGAATGCAACGGTCAAGAGTGCCTGTTATCAGCTCCGGCTGATACACCAGCTGCGCCCTTTCCTGGAACGGGGGGACCTTGAAACGGTAGTACATGCGCTGGTAACCTCAAGACTTGATTTCTGCAATGCGCTCTGCATGGGGCTACCCTTGTGCCTAGTCTGGTAACTTCAACTGGTGCAGAATATGACAGCCAGGCTGGTTGCTGGAAAAACTAGGAGTGACCGAATAACACCCGTCCTAAAATGTCTTCACTGGCTGCCTATTAGTTTCCGGACACAGTACAAGGTGTTGGTTATCACCTTTAAAGCCCTCCATGGCTTGGGCCCCACCTATTTGAGGGATCGCCTGCTTCCACATAATCCACCTCGCTGCACCCTCTGGTCCTCTGGGAGGAATCCATTGCAGCCTTTAAAGACCAGACTAACTGCTCCCTCCCAGAGGCCTTCTCTGCAAGGCTCCCAAACTATGGAACAGACAGACGGATGAGATCCGTCACATTGCCAGCTTAGACAGCTTTAAAGACGCTGTCAAGACAGCTCTCTTCCGGCAGGCCTTCCTGAATAAATTGCCCGGCCACAGAATGACCGCCCTCCATCATGAATCAGCCCCCGCTCTGTCCTTGGGGTGTGTGTGTGTGTATTTAATTCTGTTTTAATAGATATTTTAATTGTACATGTTTAATCCTGTTTGAAGGGGGGAATTTGGGACACAATGTTGTAAAGGTGGATTTTAATGTGTTGTGAGCTGCTTTGATTGTCTGGTCAAAGAAAAGTGGGATACAAATAAAAGTATGATGATGATGATTCCTGACTCATGTTCAGCTTGTGGTTCACTATAAACCTCAAATCACTTTTGTTCATACTGCCATGAAGCTGTTTTATGTTTCCTGCTCCAATGCCAGTCGCTCCCACCTTGGCTGGATTTGGGGCCACTTGGCTGGGAAAGCTGCTGCCCAGCCCTCTCCAGAGCTCCTCAGCGGCCCCAGCAGCTGCTCTGGCTCCCAGTTTCTTTTCTGTCTAGGAGGTAAACCCTGCTGTCTTCATTCTTGGAGCCCGTAAAATGCCTGGCTATGTCTAGGGAATGGCCCTCTTCCTCTAGAAGCCCCACAACTACCAAAACAAAGGCACCTGGGATGAGCCTTGCTTCAGGTCCCAGTGCTAGACACTCAGGCACAGCTTCTGTTTCCTTTTATTAAGATGGGGTCTTTTCAGGGTGACCTAAAGCTCCTCTTGTGATGTTTGGATGTCTGGCTAAAAGTGGCATTTCCTCCCAAGCGTAAGGATGTATTAAAATATTAGGTTTGGCTTTGTTTTAAGTTGGAAAACTGGGCGTTCTAAATGAGATGCAGCATGAAGTCAGTTTTGTTTTCCGTCCCTGTTTGGTAGGAGCGGAGGCCAAGGTGACAGGCTTCTCTGCCATCGCCATGCAGGAGAACAGCTCCGACGTGGTGGAGATTCGCATTCAGGAGCACTCTGGCCAGCTGGAGGTCCTCTTGAACCAGAAGCCCCTCAACTTCTCTGAGCAGACCTGGATGGATCTGAAAGGTGAGAGGTGTCTCCCAAGGCCTGTCCCTTCAGGGGTTGGCCGGCAGGAGGGCTCCCCAGAGAAGAGCTGACACATGAACCCAGGACCCAGGCGGGGAGCATTGGCTCTGTCCTCAGCGGGAAGGGTATCCTTTGCGTGGGCACAAGAGTACCCCCACTGCATTTTAGGGAGCAGAGCGAGGTCCCTGTTGGGTCATAGAGACATGCTGTGTCCACTAGGACCAGGCGCAGAGTTGACCCACACAGGCAGGGCGCCACGGAAATGTTGGGGCGTAGAGAGACGCGCTGTGTCCACTAGGACCATGCGCAGAGTTGACCCACACAGGCAGGACGCCACGGAAATGTTGGGGCGTAGAGAGACACGCTGTGTCCACTAGAACCACACGCAGAGTTGACCCACGCAGGCAGGACGCCACGGAAATGTTGGGCGTAGAGAGACACGCTGTGTCCACTAGGACCATGCGCAGAGTTGACCCACACAGGCAGGACACCACGGAAATGTTGGGCGTAGAGAGACGCGCTGTGTCCACTAGAACCACGCGCAGAGTTGACCCACACAGGCAGGATGCCACGGAAATATTGGGCGTAGAGAGACGCGCTGTGTCCACTAGGACCACGCGCAGAGTTGACCCACACAGGCAGGATGCCACGGAAATGTTGGGCGTAGAGAGATGCGCTGTGTCCACTAGGACCACGCGCAGAGTTGACCCACGCAGGCAGGATGCCACGGAAATGTTGGGCGTAGAGAGACATGCTGTGTCCACTAGGACCACGAGCAGAGTTGACCCACGCAGGCAGGATGCCACGGAAATGTTGGGCGTAGAGAGACATGCTGTGTCCACTTGGACCACGAGCAGAGTTGACCCACGCAGGCAGGACGCCAGGAGAAGGCTCTTGGAGAGACGTCTGCAAAGGCTTCAGGCAGAGAAGGAAAAATTCCTGCCACGCAGGCTTCAGCCTTGTGCTCCCGGCTTGCAGAAATAAACACTGCTGGGCAGTAAGGCTCTCACTCAAAGAAGAGGGCTTTAATTCACAAGATAGCACAGAGTACCAGACAGCCATCTTGGGTACTCACAGCTCTATATACAAACTGACAAAGTGCTACGCCAGCCACCGACCACAACAACCCAACAACGGAGATTGTCACCGTCTCTCTTTTATAGGTGGTCTTCTGTGAAGTCATGTGATAGCCATGCCACCAATGAAACCTTGCTGGTTTCATACCTAGTGCAGGTTGCATCATAGCATTGCCCATGATGCACTGCTGGCTGACTTCACCTACTTGCGTGTTGCATCAGACGTCCCATGATGCACAGCTTCCAAATGCTGACTCATGCACACCTGCCACTTGAACTGTAGTTACCTTTGCTCCTGTTCCCCTAGTGGCCAGATCCGTGTCATTTCCAGGCCAAGTGTGCCATATGGTCCTGACAGGCCCAGGGTGGCACAGGGGCCAAGGCCAGATCCTGGAGAAGCCAAGTGGAAGTGGGCAGAGGGGCAAAGCCCCTGGGGCATTGCCAAGGAGGGCAGCAGGCAGTGCAAGGGAGCCTTCTGTGACCATTCCCCAAATTTTCACTTTCCTTTGAAAACAGGCTTGACTGCGTGCCCAGGTTCCCTTGGTGCTTTATGGAAAGGCAGGGGTCTGCTGCAGCTCTGCCCTGACTGTCCTCTTCCCCACTGTGCCACGGAAGCCCATTGTCACTGGCACTCCCCTTTCCATACTGGGTGAAACTGGTGATGGGACAGTCCCACCCTCCTCCCCCGTGATTAACTGTCCGTTGTCATTTGGTTAAGCAACTGAGGTCCTCCTAGATGCTGGAAAGAGGGCAAAACTCCCCTGGCACCAGAGGCGGCACTAGGAGGGTGCTGGGGGTGCAAGACACACCTTAGGAGTGGTGCCACCCATTGTGCTGGTGGGAAGGGGCTGCCTTCCTGCCCAGGTGGACTGAGAGTCCCAGAGACTGGCGGTCCAGGGAAGGACCCCTGCCCCCAGAGTCACCAAGGAGGCCGGCCAGGACTCTCTTGGAGGCCATGGCAAAGCCCTGGAGGCCTTTCCCATGGCCAAATAGGGGGTTGTGAACAAGGTGGCTAGACTGGAATGGCCTGGGAGGTGAATGAAGCCCCTCTGGGTGCCCCAGCTCACTTCCCTGTTGGCCCCTCTTCCTTAGAAGCCCAACTGACTATTTATGACGGACTCTTGGCTCTGTGGCTCCAAACGGCAGAAGGGCCTAAGCAGCCAAGCTTTCCCCAGCAAGGGCTCCAGGAATCCACAAGAATCCCATAATGCTGACCTATGGCTGCATGGCCGAATCTTTGAGCTCCACCATTTAGTAAACTACCAGCATTTCAGACCCTGGTGAGGGTTCCCAAAGAGTAAGCACACTTGTGCATATCTCCCTGTGGGATCGGTGCCTGGTAGCTTCCTCCCCAGTAGCCGTGGGCAGACAGGCCTCTCCCTTGGCCCTCTTCAGGCCTTGCAGAGATGGCAGGCAGACCAGAATAGCCTGGGAAACAGACAGTCCCTTCAGGGGTCCACCAGCCATCTGCCTTCCACAGTGGCCTGAGGTACTCCAGAGGGGCCAGTGACCTGGCGGGGGGGGGGGGCATGGGTTACTGCACTGGTGTGACGCTGACCCTACTCATGCCACTGACCAGCACTATGGCATGGAGAGGAGGGAGGTCCAGCAACAGCCTCCTCACGATGTTGAGCAGAATACTTAAATCAAGGTGGGGGGGGGGGAACAAGGCTGCCAGGTGTCAGGACAAGAGAGTTCTCCTGGGGAGCCAGAAAAGGACGTACCTGCACTGGCGCATCAGTCACCAAGAGGGTTCAACCCGCAATAAGGCTGGCACCGAGCAGCCTTTCTGCTCCTTCGTCCTCCTCTCTGCGCTTTGCCTTGCTCCTTTGCCCGTGCCACCTGGTCTTTTGCCCACATGCCAGAAGGGGCTGGCCCTTGTGATTCAGAGGGGGATCCTCAGCACCACATCATCCAAATTGCCCTCCCTTCTTGTGTGGCTCCACACAGAGAAACCAGGAAAGGTTTGTGATCCATAACAGGCTCCGAAGGCTGGGCTCTCGACGTCTCCCTTGCAGTGGCCGGGTGGGGGCCTCCTGGCTCTGCTTCGGGGGTGGGGGGTGCTGACAGGTGTCTTTCCCTCTCTGCAGGTCTCTTTCTCTCTGCCACCCCCAGGGAGAAGGCCACTGTGATGTTCTCCTCTGGCGCGGGCGCGGAAGTGAACAGCAATCCGGGAGGAGTGCTGAGCGTGACCTTTTTGCTGCCGGAGGAGTTCCTGAACCTCACCCAGGGGCTCTTTGGGACGATGAACGGGGACCCAGGGGATGACATGGCCTTCCGCAACGGATCCATTCTGGATGCCTCACGCAGCTCCCCGGAGCAGCTCCTGGCCTTTGGAGCCGACTGTGAGGGCTGCAGGGCTGCTGGGGGCTTTTGGGGTGGGGATGCAAAGGGCTCCAGACAGGTGGGGCCCCACCTTCTCTCCAGACCCCATTGCCCCAGAGGGGGTAGTGGCTGGGGCTGTTTGTTCTGATGTCCCACAGCCAAGGAAAAGTTGCCTCCTGGTCTTCCGCCCCTTTTCTCCCCCCTAAATACTAAATGCCATCATCAGCTTCCTCTCCATGGGAACAGGCATTGCTTGACACAGTATAACAGATAGCAGCAAAGGAAGGAACTCAGTAGCTGTGCCCCTTGACCGGGGGGCAGAGGAGGTTACTCTGGTCTGGTCCCTCCTGCTGCCCTCTGCCTCTTGCACCTGCAGCCCTTGGCCATCTTCCGAGGAAGGGACCTTGCCTGCCCTTCTGCCTCCGGAGAACTAGGCTTCCCAGCTTCCCTGAAGAAGCCGCTCTGAACACGTCTGTGACAGCTCTCCCTCTCTTTTCCTGCCTCCAGGGGCCATCAGAAATGAAAGCTTCCTTTTCACCTACGATACCCAGGACTTGTTGGCTGCCTTCTTCTATGGACCAAAGCACAACTCTTCCTTTGTGCCAGAGTTTTCTCCCTCGGAAGACCCCGCTGACCCGCTTGTGCCAGAGATGGCTGTCCTCTGCCAGTCGGACCCTTTCTGCAGATTTGATGTCCTGACCACCAGAGACCTTGCCGTGGGAAATGGCACCCGACTGTCCCACCTGAGCTACAGACACCTGAAGGAGAGCCTGCAGCCAGGTAGGCAGGCCAGAGAGTCCTGGAGGTCATGCGGCAGCCCCAGGGGCCACACAACGGAGAGAGTCAGTGTTCCTCCACATTGGCTCACTGGCATGGGTCTTCTTTGTGCCCCCAGCACATGGCACAGTCAGCGCCCTGCATGCCCCCAGGTCCCTCTGGGATCCTGGCACATGAAGGGGTCCTTAGAAGGCCGGCTTTTAGGCACCCTCCTTGTCCTGCTCTGGGCAAGCGCCTCCCCATGCCCAGGGGAAGCCAGCACGGTAACCCCATTGTCATCCTCTTCCTGGAGTCTTAGTCTGACGTAGGGTGGGAGGGATTGAGATCTGTGATCTGTCTGGGGCAACTCCTATATGTCTTCATTTAAAACTAGACACCTTGGCCTTTAGCCCCATGAAGCCACTTGCCTGCCACTCCCTCATACAGCTAGATGGGGGCCTCTGCCCGCTGCCAAGCCCAGCCACAGCATCCACACCCGTGGCCTCCTCCCTGGAACCTCTGCCCGACTTTCCCCGTGGCCACAGGGCCTCCTTTCCTCCAAGGAGACCTGATACTTTGCAAGTGGGATTGCCTGTCCAAACGGCCCTTGTTTCCTTCTCCTCTGAGTGGTTTCCTGCGGCTGGGTGGCTCCCCCCATGAATGGCTCAAAGAACGGGACCAACTACCTGGCTGGGTCCACTGTCCACTTCCACTGTGACCCTGGGTTCCGCCTGACAGGATCCACCACACGCGCATGCCAGGACAATGGGGCCTGGTCAGGCCTCTCCGCCAGCTGCTTGCCGAATGCTGGTAAGTGGTGGGCTTGGGAGGGCACAAATGCATGCCCTAGTCCTTATTCCACTGAGATGTTTTCTGCAGCAGCCCTCAGCCCCAGACTAGAAACAGACTTTTCCCTGGCGTTTTTTGGGTGCAGAGAAAGAGGGGTCATAGAATCATAGAGATGGAAGAGATCCAGTCCAACCCCATTCTGCCATGCAAGTCAGAAGCCTTCAGACGGCCCATTGGTTCTTCTCATGCCACACACAGTGGGGGAAGGGACAGATAGGATCTGGTCACTTTATGGGTTGCACCAGTGCAGCCAACTGGGACCAGGCAACCCCTCCCCAAACACACAGGCTGGAGGGGGGGCTGACATATCACTGGTTGGCATCCCCTCCAAGGACAGGGAGGGAGTACCAAATGGCTCTCTGTCTGGTCTTCTGGGGGGCAGAGAGGATCTGCAGCAACAACAGTGCCCCCCAACTGCCCCCTGCTCCTCAAGTGGGCACTTCAGAGGGTGGGTGGTCGCCCCCACATCTCCCTCCTCCATGCGCTTGCTTGGCCAGAAGGCTGGTCATCACCCGAGGGAACAGCTGCTGCCCCCTGAAGGCCACTTGCCCCCCAGTTCTCTTTGGTCTCTGGGCCAGTATAGGGGCAGGAACAGGGGCAGAGATCTCACCTGAGCATCTGCAACCCCCGACTCCCAATGCCACATGCCTCCCCGCCACAGCCACAGCTAGAAGGAGATTCCCCCATATGACCATAAGCCACAGAAACGACAACACCCTGAGACACTCCCAACAGGCAGACAAGCAGGTTCTGATCCAAAAGCAGCCTACATGGCCACTGTGGCCGCTGTGTCCTGAGAGAGGCTCTCTGTCATCCTCACCATAGGCACCAGGTGGGTCCTGGGCCCCTTTGTGCCATGCATCACCCTGGGTTTCCTGAGCCTGGCAGTGGCCCTTGGAACAGTGGCCTAACCCTGTGGAAGGCAAGGGGCAGAGACGGCCGGAGGGACTTGCTGATTTGGCCTTTTGATTGCCCCGGCAGCTGGACTTTGGAGGCGGCAACACCGCAGCCGCTTTAATAGATCTGGCTGGACCAAGAGGCATACATGCCCCTGCTGCACAGTTTCATAAAGTGGGGCAATAAATCAACAGGAAGAAACTGGTGGGTGATTGTTTCTCAGGTCGCAGGAGTGTGCAAGGAAGACGGGATTCTGGGCAAAGGGATGCAGCTGGGCCCAGTTCTGTGCTGGAGTCACTGGTGGGTGTCATGGTTTCATCTGGTCTGAGCTGGTGCCCCTCACCCTGAACCAAGGTCCTGCTGGTCCCAGGCAGCAGCCTGTTTGGTTCAAGACACGGGAGATTATCAGATGGAGAGTGGGATGTCCTCGTTCCGTCCTTTTTCCGTCCTCGTCCCATCCTTCCAGCGTAATTGCAGGAAGGACTTTCAGACGACGTCGCGCTGATCCAGAGATTGTCCCGTCCAGGAAGTGCGAGTGACAGTGATCATGTGAAAGGCTTCATTCAGATCCTGTCATTGTCCCGTCAGTGAGATGGAATTGTCCCATCCTTGCCCTTCATTTTGTATTAATGGAAGATGTGTTAATGCAGTTCCATTTCACTGACAGTTAATGACAGGATCAGCAAGAATGTGTGGATGTCTTTGGCACAATTGCTGTCACGAATGGAATAAGGATGGGAGAGCAATCCTAGGATACTAGACTCAATACACCCCAAAAGTCATGTAATCCAACCCTGGGAAGTCACCATCAAAGCCTTCCTTGTGACCAACGGCCATCCAGCCTCTTAGAAGCCCCTTTAAGGCAACCTATTCTGCCATGTCACCCCTTAACATCTTCCCTTGTCTAAACATACCTCGCTCCCTAAACCTTTCCTCGTAGAGCTTTATGGTTTCCAAGCCTTTCAACATTTTGTTGCCCTCCTCTGGACACAGTATATTTAGTTAGCTAGTTCCAGCTTGTCCACGTCCTTTTTGAATTAGGGAGCCCAGAACTGGACACAGTATTCCAGATGAGGCCTGACCGATGCAGAATAGAGTGCTCTTCTCTCTCTGGCCACATTGCTGGCCTGGCTCTTTCCTTGGCCGCTCTTGTGACACAGTGGGCTACTGTGGGCCTCCAGGAAGAAGGAGTGCTGACATGTTGGTTGATGCAGCCTAGAATCATATTGGGGGTTTTAGCTGCTGCAACACCCTGTTTACGTATTCTCTGCTGGCAGTCTACTAGGACTCCTAGATCCCTTTCACAGCCAGTGCCCCCATCCCCTATCTGTGCGTTTCCTTTCTTCTGGCCCAGTGTGTAAGCACCTGCTTTCCATGTGGCCCAGTTCATTCCCAGTTTGGGCCCTTCCACTGGGAGGGTCAGGCTGCTGGAAGAGTTTCTGGCAGCAGCAGTTCTTGCCAGGACTTTAAAGCTATTCATTGAGGCTGCTCCCTGGATGAGTGGCTCTTCATCACTGGCGTGGAAATACTTTGTGGTGAGAGGTTCACTTGTGTTTTCTTGCTGGAAGACTTCAAAGCAAGAAGAGGAGTAGGGCAAGGCACTGTTACCCATGCTGCTTCATATAAATTTTGGAATCAATGATAACCCTTGGATGACCCCTGGCCAGACTCCAAGCCTGTCCGCCATTACTGGCAAAGCGAGAGGACATGTGCACCTCCCCTGAGGGGAAAAGCCCCATTTACATCTTAGAAGGTCCGGGAAGTCGCATGAAGGGATTATCTTGAGTCAGAAGGAGTGAAATGTTTGCCTTTCCTGAAGCTATCACCCCCTCCTCAAGTCTATTGTCCGAACAACTTAAGTCAGTGATATTATCAGATCCAGACATCCAGGTGAAAGAAAGCTATTAAACTCCTTTGTTTCAATCACCAAAACTCTCTGCCCTCAGGCGAGATTTTGCCCTTAAAAGGTCCCAACTTTGGCTGCTCAGCGCGCCATCCCAAAGGTCTACTTACTCCACGTCAGTCAGACCTCTGTTCTGGTAGCCGGCATTTCTGCTCAAACCCAGGTTGCGGAGCAGACTTGTCTCACTGTCCCACATCCCATTCGCTTCCCGGAGGAAGACTACATCTTGGTGAGTATACCATTAGCTCAGCCTAAACATCTTTTCCATAATTCCAACCTATCTTCCTGAGCCTTGAATGTGTGTGTGAGTGTGTGCATTGTGTGTGTTCCCCCTTTTTTTCAATAAAGTAGACATTTAGTTATTGCAATCCGTCTCAGCTTCAGTTATTGGGAGGCCCTGGTCTACTCCGTATAAATATCGGGAGGGCGATCTTGGTGGGCTCTTGTAGCCAGCCCCCTCTTGCAATATTTGGACTAATAACATCATAATAAAATTCCCCTAAACGGACCCTTGGCTACAATTTGGTGGAGAATGCGGGCATAGAACTCTCCCCCGAAATCTAGACTTTCCAAACTGATCACTTGGGCTGTCTAGATCTCGGAACGTAGAGAGAACAGGGATCCCAAAAGAAGCCGCTGCAGACAGGAATAAATAGGAAGGCGTGTGAGTGTGTTCTTGTGCGCTTGGCCATAAGGGCAAGGGACTATCTTGGGTTGGCTAACCCCGTTTCATCTCTTTGGTTAGGTGTCCTGCTCATTGGCTCCGGTACGCCGTCCAGTGGTGGGCCCTAATCACCCTTGGGCGTGTTTGTCGGAGTTGGCAGCCCGACGCCCTATTTTTATTTTTCACTATCGTGGGGGGGGGGGGGGAAGAAGAGGTGCAGTCTGTCCCCAGCCCAACTCCAAAACCCGTATAAAACTTAGGATCACCCCAACAGTTCAAATTCCCCTTGAACGGGCGAGGTAGGCAAAGGCAAGAGACGTCCTGGTCCGGAGGCCCAAAACCCGGGTTCAAGAGAGGGAAAGGCAGCTCTAAGAGAGTGCCAATTGCGGGAGCCTCATCGAGGTCCCAGGGAAGGAAGCTCAGGTAGAAGTCTAGCTAGGGGCCCAAGTTTGAGTGCCGTTGGTCGGGCCACGCAGAGTGGGATAGCAGCACCCGAACTCCCTAGTGAAAGTGAGGTGGCAGCCTCATTGACTCCTAGCCGGGTCTAAACGGAGGACAACCCATAAGTCGCTCGCTGCAGCAGCGCCGGGCCCTTGCGTGAATTGGGTGGCAGCCCTGACCCAGAGTTTCAGTTGAGGGTTCTGTGGAGGCCTCAGGGAGGATCCCAGAACAGCGGCTCTTGGAGCAAGAGAGCCGGACGTAGGGTACGAGTCAGTGGGAGACCGTAAGTGAAGGTTCCCATACCTGCTGGAGACAGGGATTCGTTGGAAGCCTGGTGCAGAGGTTCCAAAGATCCCCCAGCCCCGACTCAGCAATGGAACAAGTGCAGAAGGAAGCAGATAGGCTAGTGAAAGCGGAGGAGCCGCAGGATCGCCTACAGAGGTGGATCCTCAGCAAGGGACCTAATCCCTGGAAGACCGTGGGTTTCCTCACGGAGGACCCCTTTGCCACTCTGCTGAGGGTATATAATGCGAAGGCAGAGAGGAAGGGACTCAGGAGAGTGTCCAAAGCAGAAAAAGATCGGTGGGCCTCGTGGGGAATCTGGGGGCTAGCCCACGAAGCCGTCAATGCATACCAGAGACTGGCGGCCACTGAGGAAATGAGGCAGAGCCAGGTAGAAGAGGCAGTAGCTCAGGCGAAGGAAAAGGCAGCCGAGAATGTGGTGCACCTCAGGGCCAGAGAAGAGGCAGTCCGTCAGCTTGAGCAATCACAGGCCGAAGTCGAGCTGCTTAAACAGTACATCACAGATCTGGAGGGGAAACTTAAACAGGCAAAGCAAGCCGCAGACTATGTACTGGCCCGTAAATTGGCAGGAAACCCAAAAGCAGATCACACCGCATGTGAAAAACAGATTAGGGAACTCAAGGCAGCTTTGGACCTCCAACACTCAGTGGTGTCCACCGTAAGCCCTCAGTACTTGGAGGCAGTGGATTGGGAAGAGGAATCCTGACACGTTCCCCCAGAAGCCGAAATTCCGCCGCCCTACAATCCCCAGTGGGAAGGGAGCGGGAAGGAGGACATTCTAACTTCCCGGCCTTCAGGCCCAACCACCCCAGATCCACCAGCGCCTGTAGAGCCAGTGAAAACCCGCAGGATGGTAGAGACTAGGGAAACAGAGGATGACGGAACGGTGACCAAAACGGTAGTAGAAACTGTCTCATGGTCCCTGACCGAAGTCCGAGCCATAGCCGAGCATTTGGGAAAGCTAAATGCCCAAACCGGGGTGCAATGGATGACCAGCGCATACATTTCGTATCCCAAAGCCAAAGGCCAGGACTTGACACAAGTAGCCCGCATGTGTCTGGACCCCGCATACATAGGAGCCTTTGAAACCGCAGCCATCACTATAGATTTGGCTAATGTCGAGATCAGTGAGTGGATGACCAAGGTGGCAAGTGTCCTGTGGCCAGGAACACTACTGCGCACCAAATACCAATTAGAAAAACAGTCCGAGGACGAAGCCCCTGATGCATACGTAGCTAGGAAAAAGATCTTAGCCATTCTGGCCGGAGAAGTGCACCTCAACGCCGAGGGTCAGCCAATCCTCGATAACCGCGACTTCATCGCCGAGGTGTATGAAGGTCTGCACGTAACGGCAAAAACCTACTTAGGCCCCGCATCCCTGAAACTACACACCACCAGTTGGGCCCAATTCATGGAAAATATTAGTGCAGTGTCCCGAATGTTTTGGAGCGTGAGGGCAGAAAAGGAGTTGAACATGGGAGGAACCAGACCCCCTCGGACAGGGAGCCGAAAGGGAGGCAGGGAAGGAGAACCAATCCACGCGGTGACCTACCGCAACAACGGCCCCCACTCACTGCAGCAGGGAGATCACAGGCCAGGGAACCCTGCCCAGGGCGGGAAGCCTGAGTACTACCGGAAGGAGTACCGAGGGCCCCCGACCCAGAGGGATCAAGCCCGAGGAGACATGGGGAGGACGATTTCCCAAGTCACGAGGAACACCCTGTGGAAGCGACTGTTGAAAATGGGGGTGCCGCGAAAGGACATAGACAATGTCCCCAATGACGAGCTGGTAGCTATCTTAATAAAACGAACCGAAGAGCTTCACCAGCAAGCCCCTCCACAGAGAGGGAATTCAGATTAGGACAGCCCGGGATCCCTTAACATCACAGGATCTGAGGCAGGACCTAGGATCCCTCGGGCTCAGTCCCTGCCTGCCAAGCCAAAACGCACCGGGCCCATAAAGCCCAACCGAAAGCCTGCCCCGGTTGCGCCCATAGCAGATGTCTCCCTGAACAATGCCTCTACTCCCTCTCCCGACTCCCCAGAACCGCTGCCATGCCCTCAAATGATAGCCAAGCTCACGCCCGATCTCTGGGGGCGCCCACTAGTCAAAGCCGAAGTAGGACAGGACCCAGTGATCCCGGCGCAGCTCTTAGTAGACTCCGGAGCCGCAGTAAATACCATGCATCCGGACTTGGCCAGGGCCGGAGCTAAAACTCCCGCAAGCATGGAGCTAATGGGATACGGGAAGGGCCGACAGCACGCCACCATTTGGAAGGATATCCCTTTACAGATCGGGCCCATCCTAGACCACATTAAGGCCTGCGAGAACCAAAGAGAGGACGATGGGATTTTAGGAATAGGGTTCCTTAAACGCCACAAACTAACCCTAGACCTAGCCAACGGCTTCCTCTGGCAGCTTGATGAGGGACCACTCCAGATCTCAGCCATCCACAGATGTGCCGCCCTTAAAGCCCCAATGACCCTTTCCCCCATAGCCACAGACCCATGGGTCCAAGAGTTCCCCGAGGTCTGGATCACAGACAAGATGGAGTGTGGCACCGTTAAGGGAGCCTGTGTCCTCATTGAAGGGAAAGATCCCCCTCCCCAGAAACAATACAGATATCCCCGGGAAGCAGAAGAAGGCATTGCAAAAACCATAGAGGGCCTTCTCAAGTGGGATGTAATCCTGCCCATGCAGTCGGTATGTAATGCCCCACTGTGGCCCGTGTTAAAGGCCGACGGCGTCACTTGGAGAATGACCGTCGACTTTAGAGCCCTCAATGCGGTCACCCCTCCGGTGGCCCCCGTAGTGGCAAAATATAACGAGATTTTGGCAGCCATCGCTGCCGGGGCAAAATACTACAGTGTGATTGATCTGGCCAATGCCTTCCATTCAATCCCGCTCCATGAGAGCTGCTATTACAAATTCGCCTTTGAATTCAGAGGGGCCCAGATGTGCTTTAAAAGGTGCCCACAAGGATTTCACTCCAGCCCTAGCATTTGCCATGCCCATGTTGTGAAGATGTGGACCAAGCTGCGTCCCTCTTCTCGGGCCCACGTACTGTCCTACGTGGACGACATATTGGTTCACTCCAGCACCTCAGAGAAAACCGCAGACGTCACCCGAGAGGTTTTAGACCTCATTCGTGAGACCGGGTTCAAAGCAAATAGGGACAAGGCCCAGCTGGTGCAAACTCATGTAAAATACTTGGGCCTTAACCTGCAGACAGATTGTAGGCCCCCTGACACCCAGAGAGTAGAAACAATTGGGAAGCTCCCAGCACCCACGGATGTACCCTCTTTAAGAGCTCTGTTAGGGACCTTTAACTTCTCCCGGGAATTCATTGAGGCTTTCGCCCCCAAAGCCAAGCCGCTATATGCCCTTTTAAAGAAAGGAGCCGCTTGGGAATGGGGACCCGAACAGGAAAAAGCCTTCGCCACCTTAAAGCAAGACTTGGCCAAGGCTCCCGCCTTAGTACATCCCGATGTTAGTCAGCCTTTCTACATTCAGTTGGCCGTCTCAGATGGCCATGTGGGAGCAATACTCTCTCAGCTCCGAAACGGTACCCAGAGGGCAGTTGCCTATGCCTCCCGTAACCTCACCCCCACAGAAGTAAAGTTCGGGCCGTGCGAGAAAACCTGCTTAGCTTTGGTATGGGCCCTTACAAAATGGGAATTCATCATAGGAGGTGCCCGAGTCATCGTCCAAACTCCTCACACCCCTTTAAAATACATCTTGTCCAGGAGGATCCAGGACGGGCAGGTCCACAATGCCCGGATTGCTAAGTGGACTCTGGAGCTAGTGAAGAGAGGCGTGGGATACCAACGGCAAGCGAGCGAGCCTCCCGCCCCCTATGGGCTAATTGTCACGGGGTCCGTTCATGAATGTCCACTGCCACACATTGCTGACCACACCTGGCCAGTCACCCCCGGAGAACCCCTATCTGTAGCTCTCGACAAAGGGTTCCACTGTTGGTTCTGTGATGGGTCCTCCTACTGCCTGGAAGGCACCCGCTACACGGGGTATGGGGCCATCCGAGCCAATGATTCTCATGTCCTCCAGGGAAATGTTCGCCCCCACTCCAGCCAAGCCGCGGAAGTTACCGCACTGCTGGCAGTCTTAGCCTTTGAACCCCATGACGTCCCTGTTGCAATTTACACCGACTCTCAGTGGTCTGTTAATGCCGCCCTAGATTGGCTTCCGGTGTGGCTCAACCGAGAATGGAGGACAAATGATGATAAGCCCGTAGCCCACGCGGACATTTGGAAGCAAGTAGCTAGGCTGATCCTAGAGCGCACTGCAGACACCCAAGTTTCTTTTGTAAAAGGACACCAGAAAGGGGCACAGGAGGTGGCCCGGTGGAATAATCAAGCCGATTCCCTAGCCAAGGAGGCGGCCCGACTGCCGGAGACCGCCACCCCACTACATCCTATCAATGTCAAGCCCAAGAACCCGCTAATGCCCCCCACCTTAGACCTGGCTCAATTGCAGAAAGGAGACAAGGAGATCCAGGAATTAATCCAAAAAGGCAGGGACCCCTCAAATTGGTACGACATAAAGGAAAAAGAGGGAGTGTGGTGGGCAGTAGACAGCGAGGGAGCCTATAGCTGGATTGTGCCCATAGACCTCAGAGGAGATCTCATCCAATTTGTACATGAGATCGGGCACCGAGGTAAGCAAGGCACCTACGAGAGAGTAAGGGAAGCCGGATGGTGGCCTAAAATGAGGGAAGAAGTAGACCAGTGGGTAGACAACTGCCTGGCCTGTGCCATGGTTAACGCGGATCCCAGTGGTCCCAAGGCTGCCATGAGGCACCAACGCATTAACGGCCCTTGGGCCCGGCTCCAGATAGATTTCATAGGCCCCTTACCTACCACAGCCAGGCATAACAAATACTGCCTTACCATAATCGACCCCTTTAGTAAATGGGTGGAAGCCTTCCCCACTAGAGACAACACTGCAGCGACCACAGCTAAGATCCTATTCACACAAGTTCTATCCCGGTTTGGGATGGTGCGGGAAATAGACCATGATTGCGGACCCCACTTCACCGGGGAGGTCATGAAAGAGCTGTGCCGAGCCTTGGGCATCCGGCAGAAGTTCCATATTCCGTACCACCCACAAAGCTCAGGGGGGGTCGAACGCACTAATAGGACCCTAAAGGAGGCGCTACGCAAAGTAGTGAAGGCCTCTGGGAAAGATTGGGACGCAAAACTCCCCATAATCCTCATGGCCTTCCGAGGCACGGTGGCATCCCATGGCTTCACGCCACATCAGGTGATGACCGGGAGGAAAATGGTCATGCCTGAGTCCTTTTGGTTAAACACCACCCTGCCTGCCGAATTAGAACCGGTTCTACTGAACCATGAGTGGATCAGGACTCTCCTGCAGAGCTTGAGCCACATCCACCGACAAGTGGCCGCAAACCTGGGGAAAAATATACAGTCCATGGATCGCAAGCTAGGGTGGGTACGCAACCCCCAGCAGTGGGACCCAGGACAGCTGGTCATGTACCGAAACTTTTCCCAACATAAACATGCCCTCTCAGCCAAATGGGTTGGACCTGTAAGAATCACCGAGCGCATTTCGCCAGCGGTGTACAGAGTAAAGATCCCCAGCAAACAGGGAGACAGATTTAAATATTTCCACTCATCTCAGTTGAAGGAATGGAAAGGGGATCCCACCCCGATGAGGCCCGTCCAGGGGTGGCCTGAGCTCCCCATAGTAAACCTGTCTGAAACTTTCCTGTGTGAGGACGGAGGCTAGGAAGTAGAAAGCCGTCACTCACAACCCGTCTCTGTTTCCCTACAGGGATACGAGATGGTGCTCCATATTTGGGCCCTGTGGATCCTTATATGGCTAGACAGAGACATGGCATCCCCCATCTACCCCACCCAATTCGACACAACGTGGGAATTCAACATAGAGGCAGATTGTCACTGGGCGCCACCCTACGAGGGAATTTACAATGTCCTAGATGCCATGGATGAGGCCCGCCTCTGGTATGACAAAAAACTCCCCCTCAAAATCAAAACTAGAATCTACTTCACGGAGATGCAGACAGTAAAATCCGAAGTTATCATGTTTGGTCCGCAGGGACACGTATGGGTAGAGGCTGATGCAGGACGCCTCCCCCTTACCCCAGGATTCTGGAACAGACACCGATTTGACCCCCCACTTAGCAAAGCCCCTGCTTCGTTTTACACCACCCTTACCTTAGACAACCAGTGTCGTCCTACATGGACGTGGAAGACTAGGCTCTTCCTGTGCCAAAACTGGACCCGGATACCCACTAGGTGCAGCGTGGGGTGTCGCAATATTAACTGTCCCTACATCCCCATTTACACACCCGCGATCCTTAAAGAACCCCCAAAGTACATAGGGAATGTGGTGGTTAGAAAAGATGTAGTTGTCTATGCCTATTCAGAAACGCAGCCCATCATCACCACACTGATTCTAAATCTCACTGCTGTAAATGTAGCCCGCACGATTCCCTCTTGTAGCCCCTACCTAAAAGCAGCCTGGGCTCAATGGGAACAGCTAGAAAGGAGGTGGCAACCTGTGACTCACCCCCTCTTTAGGGAGAAAAGAGACACTCTGGGAAATGTCCTGGGTGGCCTAGGAATAGGAGAAGGAATACTAAATGCCATAGGCACAGAGACACTGGCAAACAAACTGGGCTTGGTCGGCTCCAAAACGAAAGAAGCAGGAATCTCTATTGCATCCGGTTTAACTAATGTGGCACAAGGGATTGATATTATTGGACATGTCCTCCCCCAGTGGGTAGGGATCGAAAAGGAAATCGTCATAGATTTGGGGAAGTCATTACAGAACAGTATATACAATCTGTCTATTGCCATTCAGTGTACACAAATCCAGAGCAGCCTCATAGCCTTTGCATCTCAATTAATACAAGCCTCCCTTATGAAATTGATACACCCGGAAATTCTAGGACTTTTAAAAATCAGGTATCCAGATTCTATCCACTATCCTGCTGATCTAATGGCTGTCACTGGAGCCCAGTGGCAAAACATGATTCTAAAAGTAGGAATATACCATGAAAGAATATGGGACCCCCAGATCATACATCCAGTCTCTCACATGGGCTTACCTCTGGCAGAGAGCAACACCACCATGATCCCCGATAGAATATTACATTGGTCTAATGGCACGCATTTATATGACCTATCCGGATGTGTAAAAACTAGACAGTGGATGCACTGCTATGGCGGTTTAGAAGGAGCCCCCATTCAGGACGTCCAGGAGCACCTCATCATCCCCGTACGTGCCTCATCTATGGTGCAAATGACCCATGACTGTTTCTGCCTTAGGACCCCCTGCACCCACATAACTATCCTCCCACAGGAATATGACATAGATATAGACAGATTCAAGGGGAACCCCTGCTTTTGCCGAGTGCATGTAAGGGATTGCCTCGGTCAAGAGTTCTACCTACATGAACTTGTCAGGGAATACACCAGCGAGACCGTATACCAGATAGACAAGAAGCTGTTAAGAGGCTTCCACCTTGAAGAGGAGCTACAAATCTCCAAATGGCTGCGCCTGCTTGCTAACCTTAGCGAGGCCGCCAAACAAATTGAGCAGACTGAGGCTCGCATCAAATTGACGGTAGACCTTCGGGCCAAACAGATCCTTAAGATCACCCAGGATATACAGCAAGCAACCAAAAAGTCTTGGTGGGGAGACTGGGACTGGTCCGCCACGGGGCAAGCCATCCTAAAGTTGTTCACCAATCCATTAACAATAATAATAATCGTGCAGGTCATTACAGTAATCGGGAGCGCCAGCCTAATATGCTGGGTGAGAAAACAGATGGCTGAACTCCGAGCCATCAGAAGGGAATTGGACCTACCACCCCCTTCGTCTAAACACCACCCGCGCTCCGCCTATTAGGCCGTACGACCGTTTGCACTAATTTGGACACCAGGGATCGAGCGGGGGAAAAGCCCCCACCCTTTTTGTTGAGGTAGAGAGTTGTTATCCTTGGCAGTGGTGCAAAACAGTCCTGAAAGGCGGGGGGGTGCCCGTCGTGAGCCACTGTGATTGCCCGTTCAGCCAAGCCAAACAACTCCCTACCTCCCCTTCGCAAGGACCCTTCACAGGGACGCTTGCCGAGCTGATCTCACAGCTAAAAATTCGGAGAGCCTCACTATGCCTGACCACCTTTTAAGTAGGGGTGAGCATAAACATAGGAATGAAATACATAATTTGGCCTAATTTCGGACATAGGGTCGTCATTGGCACGCTGACCCACTTCCTCAGGTGCAATTGGCCTGACATCGCCACCTGAACGGCTTGCAAACAGCGTTAAAGCTCCAAAGACCAGACATTTGCATAATAAACAGCAGGCAACTCTCTCATTGGGCTAGCCGCCTGCGGCCCAACCCCCTTTCTCTTTCGTCACGAACATAGCTCCGCCCCGCATGCTCTCATGGGCAACCCCTCCTCCCCTTCCACAAACTGGAAGGAACCACTAAGAGGGTACGAGGGGGGGGAGAAAAGAGAAACTCTTTCTATTCTTTCACTGAAGTGTGGAGCGGGGGAAGTTCCCCCGCCCCTGTTTGTAATGTGTGCATGGGTAGTCATCCTTGGTGGCACTAGCCGGACCTATCTGGGGCATGGTCTTGCCGACCACCCAATGGAACATCTCATGAGATGCTTCATCAGGTGCCCGGCAGAGGAAGCGCCTCCAAATAGTGCTACCAGGCTGTTTTGCAGCACCACCAAGGATAACTCCAGGCAGCACTCCGGATGCGTCCCTTTAACGGGAGCCCCAGCAAAACGATGAGCCTCTCCAGCAAAAATCATCAGACCTCTCCAAACCTCCTATCCTTTTAGCTCACAGTGACCCCCAACTCATCTGCATATTCTCGGTCCCAGCATGCCTTGCCCTATTTCACTGTGATTAGAAACTACCCTTCCCAAACTACATCTCTCTCTCCCTCTGTCTGTCACACTCGGGGAAGGTAAGCCCCCACCGACAAGTCGGCGCCAGCCCCAAGAGATGTATCCAGAGCCGGAATGGAAGCAAGCCGCCCTGGTCTTTGCAGCCCAGCAAACCGCCACAGCCAGATCTCCAGCCTTCTCCTGCACAGCCGATACAATGTTGCAATGACATGGACTCTAACCATAGCTTATGCATTGGCCTGTTAAACTTAATATCTAGATACAAACTACTTCTGTCAATCTTTGAACCCAAAGTCCACTGCCTTTCTTATAATGTTTTATGTTGCAGATCAACTGATTACCGCTTTTCATGTGCCATTAAGCCCATTGGAGGCTTTGTCAATTGTCTGTTCCTCGCAAATTGCTTGCAGAAGGCTCTCTCCTGAGCCAGTGAAAGACTTTTTCTGCTATTGATGTTTTATGTGCCCCTATTGTTTACCCCCCACACCTTTTGAAACTTTGGTATGTATGGTGCATGATTGGGTTCCAGATCAGCAAAGGCTCCCCAGGCTTTGCAGGGCTATACTCCCCTTGATAGGGCAACCTCTTTAAATATTCACACCCCAAAATTTATATGGCAAAGAGTAATTCGGAAAATACCCATCCACTCGCCTGAGAGTCTGTGAAATTTCCGAGGGGGGGGGAATGTTACCCATGCTGCTTCATATAAATTTTGGAATCAATGATAACCCTTGGATGACCCCTGGCCAGACTCCAAGCCTGTCCGCCATTACTGGCAAAGCGAGAGGACATGTGCACCTCCCCTGAGGGGAAAAGCCCCATTTACATCTTAGAAGGTCCGGGAAGTCGCATGAAGGGATTATCTTGAGTCAGAAGGAGTGAAATGTTTGCCTTTCCTGAAGCTATCACCCCCTCCTCAAGTCTATTGTCCGAACAACTTAAGTCAGTGATATTATCAGATCCAGACATCCAGGTGAAAGAAAGCTATTAAACTCCTTTGTTTCAATCACCAAAACTCTCTGCCCTCAGGTGAGATTTCGCCCTTAAAAGGTCCCAACTTTGGCTGCTCAGCACGCCATCCCAAAGGTCTACTTACTCCACGTCAGTCAGACCTCTGTTCTGGTAGCCGGCATTTCTGCTCAAACCCAGGTTGCGGAGCAGACTTGTCTCACTGTCCCACATCCCATTCGCTTCCCGGAGGAAGACTACATCTTGGTGAGTATACCATTAGCTCAGCCTAAACATCTTTTCCATAATTCCAACCTATCTTCCTGAGCCTTGAATGTGTGTGTGAGTGTGTGCATTGTGTGTGTTCCCCCTTTTTTTCAATAAAGTAGACATTTAGTTATTGCAATCCGTCTCAGCTTCAGTTATTGGGAGGCCCTGGTCTACTCCGTATAAATATCGGGAGGGCGATCTTGGTGGGCTCTTGTAGCCAGCCCCCTCTTGCAATATTTGGACTAATAACATCATAATAAAATTCCCCTAAACGGACCCTTGGCTACAGCACTGGTCCCTTGGACCTGAGGCAGTGGGCTGGACTCAGGGTCTCCTTTCTGCCCTTGGAAGGACACACACACACACACACACACACACTCCACAGCTTGCACCATTTGGGTCCTGACTTTGTGGCTGGAATCTGCTTGGTGACACATGGGCATACATTTCTGTTGGACTTGCACTGGTCAGTCCAAGGTTGCTGAGGAAGGAGGCAGCTGTTGCCCCTTGGACACACACCACTGGCCATCGGCTTTGGGACTTGGCAGCATCCAGCTGTGCTTCTGCAACTGGGAGGCAGCCGCCTTCTTCCTGGACCACCTGGAAGCCCACAGTAGCCCACTGTGGCACAAGAGCGGCCGAGGAGAGAGCCAGGCCAGCAATGTGGCCAGAGAGGAGGACTCTGTCCCTTTCTCTCTGTGTGTGTGTGCAAGTGTCTGCATGTGTCCTGGGTGCCACCCCTGTGCCACCTGAGCCCAGGCCGCACCCGGCAACACTGGGTTCCTTAGCCTGATGCCATTCCTTCTCTGGTGATGGAAGCCCCCCAACAGAGGATTCAGAAGAACTGCATGCAACCCAACTGTCAGGGTTGTGGGGATGCAGAAAAGGGGGGTCCCTCTCCCCCAGTGATGCTGAAACCCCAAGGGTCCTGTCCACTGGAGGAGGGCAGGGGAAGGGCTTCCCCAGTGTTGTGGAGAACTCACTGCCACCACATGTAGCAATGGTTTCCAGCTTGGACACCGTTAGTTAAATACTGACCACATGAATTTGTGAGCAAGGAAGGGCTCCTGAGGGCACTATACGGCAGTCCTCCAACTCTCCCAAGACCTCCACATTGTTTGGGGCGGGGGGGATGCAGTTGTTTCCCTCACCTTCTGCTGGCCCCAGGGGTCTCCTATGGCCTTGTCTGGATTGGGACCGCTTCCCTCACCCCCCCCCCCCCAAAAAGCTGGCTCTCCCCCACCAGTGCCATGCTTAAAATCATAAGAGCTTGAAGAGACCACAAGGGCCATCCAGTCCTCCAACCCCATTCTGCCATGCAGGAACTTCCAATCAAAGCATACCTGACAGATGGCCATCCAGCCAATGCTTAAGGACCTTCAAGGAAGGAGACTCCATTGAGGGATTTGTGTTCCACTGTCGCACAGCCCTTATTGTCAGGAAGATCCTCCTACTGTTGAGCTGGAATCTCTTTTCCTGGAGCTTGCATCCATTGCTCCATTGTGTCCTGTTCTCTGGAGCAGCAGAAAACAAGCTTGCTCCCTCCTCAATATGACATCCCTTCAAGTATTTAAACATCACCTGTTAACCTTCCCTTTTCCATGCTAAACATCCCCACATCCCTGAGTCGTTCCTCATAGGGTTTCATGGTCTGCAGGCCCTTCACCATTTTGGTGGCCCTCCTTTGGACACGCTCTTTTCCTGTAGCTTGCATCCTCCTATGTGTCTACAAGAGTTTCAGTGCCACACTTCATGCTCCTCATTTTCTGCCCAGCAGCAGGCCGTGTCTCGGTGTCCTGTGTGTGGCCCCCATGAAGACCACCCCCCCGGTCAATTATGGGCAATAGATACAAAGAAACAAAGTATTTTATTATTGAAAAGGTTTTCTACGAAACACTCTGCACAATACAACAAAAAAGATGTGGATGCCATGGGGGGAGAGACTTAAGCCCCTTTTTAGCCCCCCCACCAAGCAGAGGCCCCAGAGGGATGCGCCTCGTAGGCACCGCTTCAAAGGACACGTGTGGAAACAGACATGGCGTGGGAAAAGGTGGAGCCCCCCTTAGTTACAGGACCTGCTTCACTCTCCCTCTCTGCCCCCCCGCAACCTGGCACTTTCGCCCACTCCGCATGTGCGCCGCACAAATGGCCACAGCACAGCCACATGTGGAACAGATGCCCACTGGGCACCAGCTATACTCATGCAGTTGGAGGGGGGCTGGTGTGCCCTGCATCTGAATCCTTTTGGGCTCCCAGCCAAGGCAAGGCAAGGGTCCCATCGCAGCCTGGAGGGGGCAGGGGCGCTCTGGCACCATTTGGGCAAAGCAAGTGACATGACTGTTGCAAGGTGTGTGTGTCTGCCTTTTGTCCCAAAGGGACAGCTCTGTGGGTCCTGCAAAGAGGCCACAAGGACATTTCCCCCTCCAACGAACACACACACAGAGGCAAGCTGAGCTTGGAAGAAACCCTGAGTGAGAATCCTCTGCCCCATCCCTATCACCCCCAACCCCTTCCCACCCTCCAAAAAAAAATGGGGGGGGCATCTTCAGCCTCTTTCTGCCAAGCGAGGGATGCAAAAGCTTGGGAAAGTCCGGGGGGGGGTTATGTGTTATGGGAGGTTTCCTTCAAGAAAGGTGTTTTTAAAAGAAGGCATTCTTGAACTGACTCACTCAGGTGATTTCCAGAAACCATGTGGCATATGCCTTCCTGCTTGGCAGACAGAGCTGGACTGGATGGCCTTTGGGGTCTCCCAGCCCCAGGATGCCTGGCAGATCTCTAGGCTCAGGGCTCCCCATCGCTGCCATGCCTAGCCTTAGGACTTGAGCCTCTCATGCGATTGCAGGAAGTGCTTTCACACTAAATCGCACTTATCCAGACTTCATCTCGTCCAGAAAGCATGAAAGGCTCCCTCACTACATCATGCTAATCCCATGAAGGAAGTGGAATTGCCCCCTCATTTACCGACATTTGGTATTATCAGAACATCCTGTTGATAACGCAGTTCCACCTCACTGACAGCGCAATGGAGTGAGAAAGCCTTTCGCACAGTCACTTTCACTCGCGCTTTCCACGTGATAAAAGCCCCTTGCTTTCTGGGTCTGTTCTTTTTACGTCTGCTAAGCACTAGGGAGAACTGGGGCTCAGGCAAGGGTCCTCCCTTGTAGCAACACTGGTGGGTCCTTTGGGTTTTATCAGTGAGGGGTCTGCAAAAATGGCACAATCAAAGAGGCCCCTTAAAGCCCAAGGGATTCCTTACAAATGGGGACCCTGTGCCTCCATTTTAACAAGCGCAACATTTCAAAATGCAGTTTGTTATTATTTCATGAATGAAGAGTCTGCCAAACGTAATTTGAGGCCAAACCAAGTTATCCATAATGTCAATACTGCATTTTTCAATTTCTTCTCAAAATTTCCATTTCCATGGCCCTCCTTTAAAAGGAAAAAGAGGGGAGGGAAAACACAACTTTTCTGCATGATGTCAAAATTTTTTGTTAGTTTCACATCTCCATACTTGACAGCACAATGGGGGGGGGGGGGGTGAGAGGAGGGGAGCAAGGGCCCTGGCGCTTCCTTATGGCCTTCCTGGGGGCTGGGGGCTCTGCATTTGGCCATCCTGCAGAGGCTGCAGAATAGGCCTGCCTTTGCCATACCTCCCCTGACCCACCTCTTGGAGGGGGCTGGCAGAGTGGGGACAGAAGCCCCTCTTTCAGTGCAGGTGGGACTCAGCATTCGGAGACCTGCCAGGAGCTGCTGGGATGTGCGTCTGCAAGCACACGCACACACACACACACCATGCAGACCTAAGCCCCCCACTCTTTGGCCCCCCACCCATTCCTCTGCAGGCTCTCTCTAGACAGAGACCCAGCCAGGGAGCCCAAAGCAGAGGCCAGGGGGACAAACAGGAGGAAACCGGGCGGGGGACAGTTCTGCTGTGGGCCTCCCCTCCACAGCCCCAAATCCTCCTGGCTTGAGCCCACAAGAATCCCTGTGTGGCACACGCCAGGGTCCAGCAGGAACCAAGTGGGGAGAAGCCTCTTGGCCTCGCAGCCTGGCCCAGGTTTCTTCAGGAGGAAGAGGAGGAAGAGGAGGAGAAGCAGGCTGGTGGGGCAAAACACACGCGTGGAAGCTGGTGAAGCTGGCGCAGGGCCTCCGGGTCAGTCATGGAGCCAGTCTGCGCACTGTGGGAGCCAAGGAGCGCAATGGAGGAGTCCATGGGCCAGCATGGCCTGCGGGGGGACTTTATGTGTTGCGCACCCCAAGAGACTGCTCCAACTCTTGCCGACGCTGCTGGATCTGAAGGAGTAAAAGGAGACGCTGCTCGGGGCTGCAGGATCAAGGGCACGTCCGCACATGTGCACCCTTGGGCCCCCGTTCCCCTCCCCACGCCCCTTACCTTGCAGTAGAAGTAGCGGCTGACGGCCTCCTGGGACCATGGCTCATGGTAAAACGCTGCGCGGCGTTCCTCCTCCGGATTCCCAACCACATCCGTCATGACCTTCGGGAACGCAGAAGCAAGGAGAGTGGATCAGGGCCACCAGCAATACAAGGCTGCCCCCATCCCCTGCCAAGAGCCTGTGGGGGCTTCTGTCGGGCCAAAGGGCACCAAGCCAGCTGGACCTCTCCCCGAGATATGGACAGAAAGGTCAAATGAACCTTTAGTGTCAAATATTACATTAACACCAAGAAAAATCTCAAGCCAGCTTCCAATGCTGCTTTGTGGTGAGGAAGGGGTTTCCGTGTCAGTCCAGGCTGAGTCAGCCCTGAGCCCCTGGCTGGGATTGAACTCACAGCCTTGTGGTGGTTTGTGAGTTTGTGGTTTGTGAGTCAGTGGCCACAGTCCAGACATTGAAGCAGTGCGCCTCCAGGGCCCTTACCTGGAAATCATGAAGGCCTCCCCACATGTGCCTCCCTTTCATCCTGATAGAACCATAGAATCATAGAGTTGAAAGAGACCCCAAGAAGGGCCCTGATCCAGCCCAACTCCATTCTGCCGTGCAGGAACTCCCAGTCAAAGCATCCCCATTGACAGATGGCCATCCAGCCTCTGTTAAAAGACTTCCAAAGAAGGGTACTCCATCATGGTCTGAGTCAGTCCATTCCTCTATCAGACAGCCCTTTCTCTCAAGACGTTCCTCCTAATGTTGAGCTGGAATCTCTTCTGGAGTTTGCATCCATTGCTCCATTGGGTCCTTTTCTCTGAAGCAGCAGAAAACAAGCTTCACCCCAGGTCCTCCTGCTGGAGGATCTGGTTTGTGTATATTTGGTTTAGTTACTTCCATGGCATTATTGGGGGCCTGCCATGTTTGTCCTTCTTTCCCATCACGGGGTATGTGACAATTCAATAGTGCTGCTGGCCACTTGTGCGCCTGTATGGGAACCCAAAGAAAACGCAGCTGCGTCTCACCACTCCGAAGGCGCATGTTGCAAAGCACTTCTCTGTGCCTCCTCAGCTTTCCCACATTCCTGTGCTCACACCGTCCTGTTTATAGGAACGTGGGATGATGCACATTCTCTGCATGGCCCCAGAGCATGACTACGGGTTGGCTTTCACTGGGCATCACAATTGTACACCGTCTGGGCTGCTAGGCTTCAAGTCAGTCTGAAGCTGCTTTGCCTTGCCAGTGCAGACAGTCCCTGTGTTGTTGATGCACATGTTGGAGAGTAATGCCATTCACTGCGAGACCTCCTTCCAGTTTGAAGCGCAGCCGTTGGGGATTGCTCTTTCAGCTTGGTTTCCCACCGACTGTGGATCCATCTGACAGTGTTTCAATCCATTCCACATTTAATCGGTTTGCCAATCTAAATATCATGGGGGATCGTAGCAAACGCTTTGCTGAAATCCAGATAAATGACATCCACAGCATTCCCACTGTCTGCTAAACTAGTGCCCCGATCGGGAAAAGAGAGAGGGTTGATCTGGCAGGATCTCTCCTGGAAGGGCCATGCGTCCTCCTCACTCTCTCCCAGTTTCTTAGACTAACGTTGCGGCGTTTAACCCTGAAATCCAAAACGAGAGAAAGGAAGCTCAGACTGGATCTCTCAGCACTTTCTCATTGGGAAACAGAGAGCTAGGCAAGGTCAGCTTTCTGAGCTCCGGGGATGAAAGTTTTGCAACCACAGTTGGACCCACTGGCAGTGTCTCTGTGCCTCCCCAACCGGAGAGCAGGAGGGGCTCAAGCCAATGAGCCAAGCCAGGCGTGGTGCGAACCCTGCGACCGAGGCAGTCGCCAAAGAGAAGGCCCAGCAGGAAAGAGGGCCTCCCTCCTTCCCTCCCAGATCTCCTCTGTTCCCTCCAGCTCCACCTGAGACTTTCCACACATTTCAATGGAGCAGCTTCTTCCAGGAGCCTCTGGTCAGCCCTCCTTTTGTTTTGCTGTCTCTTCCGTATTCTTTATTTGCGGTGAAGGAGAGAAATGGCCGGATGGGGCTGGCCAGTGGCCCTGCGACCCCTTCCCCTTCTAGGACTGGGGGATCCCGCCCTTTTACCCTGGAGGAACCTGTGAAGCCATGCATGAGAATTACTGTATCTGTGGCCCTCGGGACGTTAGCATGGCCAGAGAGTGGGACATACGGCCAGCCGCCCAGGAGTAATAACTGCCAGTGCTCTTGGGAGTATCTATGTATTTGTAAATACTATGTAAAAACTATATTTTCCTGTGGATCTCTTTATTCTGGCCCACTTATTAGCTCTCTCTTTTTGTGGGGCTCCCCCTCCCCACAAAGGATACTGGCTCTGGCGCAAGGCAATGGTGAGGCTGGGGGGGGGGGATCTTCCCTTTCTCCCTGCTTTGTTTTCCTCCATCCAAATGGGCCTAAAAGTCTCACCTACAAGGTGCTAATGTGCTGTGCTATGTGCAAGAGTGGGACCTCCTTCCCTCGGTTTAAAGCCAAAAATGACTTTTCAGTGACCCTCCTTTTAAAACCCAGTCACCTTTTCCACTGTTCCTCCCAGAATCCTCTTGGGGAGCCATAGTTGAGAAATCATGGCAAAGCATAGGTGTGCATTGGCCTGGGTTTGCTGGGACTTTCCCTGGCACAGCGACATGTGCGCAGTCCACATAGGCATAAATGCTGCTTGCAAACCCGACTAAGCTCACTGAATCAGAGGGATTTACTGAAGTGTTGGTATGGAATTATTTGGCAATGGATTCAGTGGCATTCTCTAACTGGGGCTAGCCACTGGCTTCGAGCCCAAGGATGTCGAGGCAGTTTGTTCAAGTGTTGGGCTTTGGGAGCGGATCCCCCTCAGCCACGCTCCATTCATGGCTCCCTTGGAAATCATGGCTGGCCATGCATGGTATTGACCTGCTTTGACCCGCTCTTATGGGAACTGCGGAGGCTTTTGGATCAGCTGTGGGATGGCCTGAGACTGAGTGTGCAAGTGCATGCACATACTCCCCAGCAAGGCTTCTTGCACAAGAGCCACATCTCCTCCTCCCTCCCTCCTCCCTCCAGGCCATGAATGTCATCTATGAATGCTTTGGGATCCCCGATTACTGTCCAGCCCTGATGGAAATGCAGGCCCAGCTCTTCATCCCGATGCTGAGCCAGGTCTGCTGTGTGAGACGGCTGGCCTTGCCCAAGGCCTTGCAAGCCAGGCAGGAGGACATCATGAAGCGGGACCCCAAAGCGCTCACTTTCCGGAGGTGCCAGCCAAGGGGGTGGAAGGGAAGGAGGGAGGACGGATGGGGTCCCTCTGGAATCTGGCCTTTGCTATAGTGCCCAGGGCATGGGCAGAACCAGGGCATGGCTGCGCTGAAGGCCAGGCACCTGTTGGGTCACCTTGTCTTAAATTGGTGCCCTGTCTGGGTCGGGGGGAAGATCAGAGAGGGAAAGAGAGGGGGCCCCAAGAGGCACCCCTCTGGAAGGTCAGCCCGTGCCCAGGAGCGGTGCTAGCCCAAGATGCCAGGGCCAGGCGCCAACGGCTGCCTTCACTCCCCGACTGCACTGCTGCCCATGGTCCTGCCACAGCTGACACACTCAGACCAACAAGCCTTCCTTGGCATGGAAGAGCCTTTGGGGGCAGGAGGGCAGGAGGTGGCATCTGCTGCCCTGATGCCTCCTTCTCGGTCTCTAGCACATCAGTGGAGATCATCAAGGGTCTCTTCTCGCTGGGCAAGGACTGGGCCGTCTACGCCCACATTGAGTTCCAGGCTGGCTGGACGGTGCTGGACACCCCAGGGAAGTTCCTGCAGGGCACCCGCCTGCTGGCAAGGTAGGGGCCCTTGCCCAGAAAGCCCTGCATGCGGCCAGGGAGCAAGGGCATCATGGCCGCTTTCCTCATTCTCCGTCCTCCATGGCCGGACTGTGAGCAGCTGGTAGGACCCTTCTGCCTTCAAAGGGAAAGGAAGCCGGGGGTCTCTCCATCTCAAGGAGCTCCACATGCCCCTCTTGTCATCCCTACCGTCCAGCCATTCTGCTGCCACCACCACTGCCGACAAGGGTCTGTGGGATGACCAGTGGGCCCCCTGTGCTGTTTTGACCCCTCAGGGCCATGATGGAGTGCAGCAGCCCCCAGATCCGAGGGGTCTTCTCCAAGGTCGTGTCCATCCTCAACAACGAGGAGGATGAGATGAAGAAGGTGACAGCTCTGGCCCTCATGGTTGTGGTAAGACCCCCCCACCCACCCACCAGTAACCACAGGGGAGCTCCTGCCATCCACAAAAAAGTATTGGCCCAATGATGGACTTCCCATGAGTCTCCTCTGACCAGGCTCCGGCCACGGTTGGCCTCCCTCCCGGACAAAGGCCAGGACCTGCAGGGGGGAGTCAAGGGTGGGGCTTTGGGGGCCTGAAGGGTTGCCAGCCATGGGTCACCTCTGGCATGAGAGGACAGGCCAGGCAACAACCAAAAGGGGCCCCTTGTGAAGAGAAGGCACAACACTTGGGGATTGTTTTGGCTGGCTGCAGACTCATTCCTTCCTCCTTTCACAATATTCGGCCATATGATGCACCAGTGAGGCTGAATGGTGAAAAGGAAGGGGCCACCCACACAGTCTGTGGGGAGGAACCGTGAGGCTCACTGCCACAGGAACACACCATAGGACAGCACGCTTGGCCCCTGGCTTGTGGTCCAGGGCTCCGCATTGCTAGCCATTGTGGCCAGAGTAATTGTGGGCCCAAACAGATACTATGCTGATGTTACCGCCACACGCAGATCTCTCCCCCGGCTCCAAAGGCTTGTCTGCTTCTAGGACAAGAGAGCTGCCCCACTCCTTTCCCTGCTGGGGGTTCCCAAGTGAGGGTCCTGCTGTGGGCCAGAGCGGCCCTTTTGGCCTGGTCTCGTGCTGGTGCCCCGCCGCCCCTTCCGCTTGGCTGGTACTCGCCCTCCCAGCCAAGGCCCCCTGCCCTTTGGGTGGCCCTTCCATGCAGACAGACACACTGGGGAGTTTATCAGACAAGGGGAATTGGAAGTATAATCTGAACGCAGTCATGAGGTTTAACGTTATTGCGTGATAGACTGCCACACACAAATTCGGGCAATGGCATGCTATTTTCAGGCAATGGGGAGCCAGCTTGAATGCAACGCGTATTCACATAATTGCGCTATACTAACGACTTTAAGTGAATGCATTCTGGCCCCTTTCTTTTCATTTGAATTTAAGAGAAATTCCTATGGGTCTCCCTTCCTTCCTTCCTTCCTTCCTTCCTTCCTTCCTTCCTTCCTTCGTCCCTCCCTCCCTCCCTCCCTCCCTTCCTTTCTCAGTTCCTTAAGAGCCCATCTGTCAGGAAGATGATGGAATGGACCAAGCTCAGGCAGTGCCTGGAGGAAGGGGCCTCCTCCTCTGCCAGCCCCACCATCAGAGGCCTCTGTCTGAAGGCCCTCGGGAGCGACATCTTCCAGCCAGGAGAGGTGAGGGGCAGGAGAGGGGTGCAGAGGGTCCCGGAAGGGCTGGGGGCTCCCTCTGCGAGGACAGCCTCCATATACTGGGAGGTCACCTGGCCTCCTCTGGTCTTGTTCAGGTCAAGCGCCTGCAGGATCACCTCTTGGTCCTCATTGAGTCGCTCTTCAGTGGACGGCAGCAGGACATCCTGCGGGGCCTCAAGGACATCCTGGCCACCCTCCATGATTTGAACGGCCAGGGGGCTGGGGACCTCACCCTGGAGTTCGCCTTGAACACTCGGTCCTTCTTCGAAGATATAAGTTCTGGACCTGGACAAGACCATACGGGCTTCTCGCCGCCATCCCCTCAGGCCACGTTTGTCCCTCTTCAGGGCCCCATTTCCCATGAAAGCACATCGGGGTGGACAGTCCCCCTTCCCTGCCATCTCCCAAGCCCCCGGCTGTCCTCCTGACTGGCCA
The DNA here is from genome assembly GCA_023333645.1 of Sceloporus occidentalis. Classification (NCBI taxonomy): domain Eukaryota; kingdom Metazoa; phylum Chordata; class Lepidosauria; order Squamata; family Phrynosomatidae; genus Sceloporus; species Sceloporus occidentalis. Next base: position 28,421,983 of record JALMGF010000007.1, on the reverse strand, counting down.
TCAGGCTGCCTCCCCATGATGGTCAGTGGCTGCAGGCCAGAGAGGGAGAGAGTGCCCTGGAGCAGGTAGAGATCCTGGTGAAGCAGCAGAGGCAGGCTCAGTGCAGAAAGGAAATGTTGTCTGTTTGGTTGGCTTAGTTCCCTGCTATTCTCCCAAGTGGGACCCAAAGTGGATTCTGGAGGCTGTTGTTTTTATTTACTTGTATCCTGCCTTTTCCCCAATATAGGAACTAAAGCCACAGACAGCACATTTAAAACAATACAATATAGAAACAGTACAAAACCAGTACAATCTATAAATATAGAATTTTAAAAGCAATTAAACCTTTTAAAAATTAAATCAGTTATGAATTAAAATGTAACATGTTAAAAACTCAGCGCAAACCTTAAAATTGCACAACATTTAAATACCATCCCTTGTCAGTTTGCAAAGGCCTGGCAGCACAAGAATGCCTTTAAAGGAGAGCAGGCTTCTCCCCTGTTCCCCCAAAGGGCCTGAGAGGGACAGAGGAGGGCCTCTCCGGACGGTCTCTGTGGTCCAGTGGGTCCGTAAAGGGAGATATGGCCCTCCAAACATCCTGGACCCAAGCTCTCTAGGATTATGTAGGTCAAAAGAAGCGCTCCAAATTGTCCCTGGGAACGAACCAGCGGTCTCTGGAGCTGCTGCCAGAAGGGAGCTGTGGGCTCCCAGGGTCAGACCCAGTTAGCAAACCATCAGGCTGCAGCTCTTTGGGCCAACTGAGGCCTCTGAGTACTTTTCAAAGGCAGCCCCAGGCAGAGCGCACCGCAGCAGTCCAGACAGGATGCAACCAAGGCATGGGCCACTGTGGCCAGACAAAAACATTATCTTGCCATCCCGAATGGACAGGCTTTGGACTTTAAATGCTGTGCAAGGTTTGTACAGAGCTTTGTACAGAGCTTTTAATAGTCGCCCCTCTGTTTTGGCGGACTTGGAGTCCATCTCTATTGCCTGTTTGTGAGTGGCAAACAGAGGGGGGCAAAATGGGGTGTGTGCCACCATTCAAGCTAATAGGGCTTGACTATTGGCAATTTTTTGTTTTTGCGGGGGGCTATGTGTGTGTCTGGAACACAAAAACGGAGGGCTATCTGTATATTTTAAATGTTAAAGTGTAATCTTTTTAACTTTCTAAAATGAATTGTTTTTTTAAATGTTGTATTTGAATGTTAGTGCTTTATATTGCTTTTAACTTGTACTGTTCAAAATGTTGCCTCCTTAAGTCCCAAACCAGGAGGAAGACAGGATATAAATAAAGAAAATGATAAAAATAATAGTGGTGTGCCCAAGAGAAAGCCCCCCAAAGGCAGCCCTACGCAGAGTGCATTACAGCAGTCCAAGTGGGGCGCAGTCAAGGCATGTGCCACTGCAGCCAAGTCCAATGTCTCAAGGATCAGCCGCAGCTGGCGCACTAGTTTTGGCCGTGCAAACCCACTCCTGGCCACCACTGAAACCGGAGGCGCCTGGCCCAGAGTCGGGTCCAGGAGGGAAACAGACCCCAGCCGCAAAGATGAGGTTTCGGGGAGAGAGTGCCCCATCCGGCGCAGGAGAGGAGCCCCTACTCACCTGACCAAGAGCACCTCTGCCTTGTCTGGATTAGGTTTCATTCCAGTTGTCCTCATTCAGCCCACCAGTTTAGTACTCAGACCACTTCCTTGGTGTTAGATGAAAAGGAGAGCTCAATTGGGCTGCCATCTGCGCACAGTTGACCCCCAATGCCACTCTCCAGACAGCCTCTCCCAGCATTTTAATGGAGACCATCAGGAGGGCCAGCTGCGGAGGGCCAGGGGGAAGACCCCATTCCCTGCCAGGAGGCCTTGGGGGACTACAGCCGCTCTGGCCAGGAGAGAACAATGGTTTTGCCCTCTAAGCAACACACGGCCACCGACTTAGGCCTTCCTGAGTCCCAAGGGGGGATGCTGGGCCCTTTTGAGGCAAAGAAAACCCCTTTCTTTGGGGGGGGGGGGAAATCACAAAATTTGGTTTTGACAGTTATGGGCTGGGGGGGGGCTCCAAACATGTGGAAATGCCCTCTTCACCAGCTAGGTATCATTTCAGGGCATTTTAGAGTAAAAAGAGTGCCCCCTGGGGGCTTCATGTGGTCCCTTGACATTGATGTTATGCATGAGAAACCCACCGTAGACCGATGGCCATTTCGTTGAACAGCCCATTCTGAGAGCGCTTGACCCTCCAAGGGGACGGAAGCTATGGCCAAAGAGGGGCTCCAGAGTTCATCCCAGAAGGATGCCACAGCCCAAGAGGTCCAGCAGAACTCACAAGGAAGCATTCCCTTGTCGGTTGCCCCACAAGGTGTCCTGAAACCAGACTGACCCAGGTCCAGACAGTCCGCGTCCCCTAGGGACCCTGGGGCTTTGTGAAGGGTGGCCCCATCATGCCATGATCAGCCCACTGTGGATTCCCCACATGTTTCTTGTCTGATGTCTCTCTCCTCTCCCTCCAGGAAAGACCCAGCGTCCGCACCAGTGCCTTCGCTTTGTTCGGGCAGCTGGTGATGGGTGCCAAGGAAGCAGAGAAGGCCCTCTTGAAGCAGGAGGTGCTTTACAGCCTCCTGCCAATCATTCTGCACCTGCGGGACCAGGACAGCGCCACCGCCATGGCAAGTCCAGCCGGAGCCAGATCCTTTCTCCTCCAGAGCCTCCCTCGACTCAACCCCAAAAGGCCCCAAAGGGCCAGGCAGGAGGCAGTTATGGCTTCCGCATCTCCAGGAAGGCAGGCGGAGAAGGCCCTTCTGTGCGGCCCTGCAGAGCCACCTGGCTGGCCGTCTGGGAGAGGGGCAGCCCAGGCCCAGCGTGGTGTGAGTGAGTGCCCCTGGCAGGCAGAGCCCCAAAGGCACAAACCGCCCTCATCCCTCCTTTGAGCCCTTTCAGAGTAAAGCGGGAGGGGCCCAAAGGAGACAAAAGGCGAGGGTGGGACACCCTGCTCTCCGGGGCCCTCTGGGTTGAGGGAGGGGTCAGCTTTTTAGGACGGGAGTCTGCCAAACCTCAGGCTGCAGAGGGGCAAGCACTTCCGCTAGGGGAAGGGTTTGCCCTCAGGGCTTTGCAGCCGGGCACCCCATGGAGTGAAGTGGGTGGGAGACCAATCTCCATCTCTCTTTGGTTGCAGAGCTGCAAACTGGCCCTGCTGCACTGCGGCCACTTCCTGAGGTGGCCAGATCTGCACCTGATGTTCCACAGCCTCGCCTGGAAAGACCTCTTGGGCTGGCTGGCCGACGCCTGGAGCCACCTGGTCAGTGGAAGACTCCCCTCCCTCTCCTGCCTCAGTGGTCAGTAGGAGCCAGGGACCAGCCCAGGAGGGCTCCAAGGGGAACAAGCTATTCAGGGGTTGTCCCGACAATAGCCTTCTCAATGCTGCAAATGAAGCACGATTGCCGCAGTGTGAAAGTACCTCTCGCTTTGGTCGCAGTGCTGGCACAGATACCCAGCCATTCAAAGGGTCCGCAGCAGCTGTGGGCTGCAGCCAGGGACTCTGGCCAGAGGGCTCTGCTCTTGTGCAGGCAGCCGTGGGGCACCCGCTTGGCTCTCCCTTGAAGGGGACAGAGGCCCCTGCCAGCCCTGACTTGACCCCTAGCTCCGCCGTCTCCGCCAGGCAGAACCTCTCCCTTGCCTGCCTCCTTCCACCCCACAGCTGCCATCAGTGCCGCAATGGCTTGCTCCCATGAGGGTTGGTCTACCAGGGTTGGTTGCAGCCATGGGCTCCCCTTGGCCATGCCTCGTGCCAAGGGTAGGCCCATAAGTGACTGGGGCCACGTGGGGCTCGCAAGTGATGGCACTCCTCTCCTTTCTCGGCAGATGAAGAACTACCGGGAGAGCACTCACATTTTCATCTCCCAGGCCTTGGGGTACCTCCACCACCCCCAGGCCAAAATCCGGCGCACAGCAGCACAGGTCGTAGGTGAGCCAAGGGCCAGGCGCCCCATCACTGCAACGCATGGTGGCCTTTGCTACCTCCTTCCCCTACACCATGCAATTTGAAACACATGTTAAAATGCATATCAATTTAAAATGAATAAATAAGATATACACACATTAAAACGGTCCACATTTGAAATCCACAATTTAGAAGTCACCTGGAAAAGTCTTCTGGAAGAGGCTAGTCTTCGATGCTGTCTTAAATTCAGAGCGTTCAGAGCAGAATCTCTTCTGGAAGGCCATTCTGCAGATTAGGGGCAGCTGGAGGGAAAGCACTTTAAAAAGCCATTAGAAGTACAGACCAATAAAAAAGCCAAGCATAAAGTGTATAGTGCATGGTGGCAGCCAAGCCCCCCTTTGGTGAAAACCACAGCCACTTCCTTAAAGGAGACCCAGGATTGAAAAGAGGAGGAAAGGACAGCATGAAGCCAATCTAGCACAAATCTAGAGAGATGGAGCTGTGTCCGGATGATGCTATGCAACCCCTCTGGGGAATTGGGGGAATAATTGCAGCAGATAAGGATCACCAATTAGCAGACAGCAGGGTGACTGTCTAAACTCAGCTGAGACTGAATTGGGGCTGCCCCAAATGTTACAGGAGGAAACATGTCCTGAGACAGTTTCTCAGGAGTTTGGACTTTTCCAGGAGGAAGAAAGGCCTAGGGTTTGTGCAAATGGCAGGGCAACCAATTCAAAGGTCTCACACAAAGAAGTGTCATCTGCAGTGGGAAGTGCCCTTTGATTCCCACCATCACACTCCTGTCTGGAGAGATTATGTAGATTCCAGCCACAAAAGGAACTATCCTGCGTATGTACCCTAGAGCTCCCAAGCCAAGTCTGGCAGATTTCCTTACTTGGGCAGCCTGTTGTCTTTGCACTGGGGCTCCTGTTTTTGCACTGGGGCATCCTGTCTTTGCACTGGGGCATCCCTTTTAATACCAAGTTGATATCAAAGGTGGACTGGTGTGAAGGAGGGTTATTGCTGACTTCTTAACGTAAAACAGATACAACACCATTGGTATGTTGGAAAGCAAAAACAATTACAGAATTTTCAGCAATGTGCTCAAGCACACCTTAAATATAGATTTGTCTGGTTTGAGAGAGACAGTTTCAGAAGCACACATTTTCACTGGATCACAATATAATCAAAAAAGATCAGACCAGGACAGAACAGTTTATTTTATTTTCCACCAAGTAATAAATTACAAAACAAGGTTTAAATGGCATCTCAGTATTATTCAGTACAAAATAATTGTATTGCAGGGTTTTGAAATTAAAAATGTATAAAGATTTTTTTAAAAACTAAAAACATGAAAACCGCCCTGCACCGTCCCCCATCTGCACAACATTAAAAGCTGTTAATAAAAAAAGTTATTTTGAACAAACACTGTTGAGCTGTCATATCCGCACACGCCGCATGAAAACTAGGAAAACAAAACAAGAGATCATTATCATCATCATAATGTTTATTTATACCTTGCCTTCATCCCAGTAGGGACTGAAGGCAGATTACAAATCTAAAATAATCCATGTTAAAATACTAAAAATGTGAACAATACAATTTTTAAAAACAATTTTTAAAATTACATTATTTGCTAATAAACTATAATAATGTAATTATTAAAATTGTTTTAACACTTCTAGGAAACATCAACTCACCACAGCAGGGCTCCGAGGGAGAACTGGTTCAATCAGCTGCTGTTGCACTTGGTCATGAAAGCGTGGAACCCACTGACTAGCCTAGAATATGAAAGGCACCCACTGTCATATCTCTAGTTGCGTTTTAGTTTAAAGGTTTGTTCAGCCCTGGACTTTCTGCCTTCAAGGGGTGTGACAAGGGAGAAGGGACTCCAACACCCCTTGAAGACAGAGATTTCCCATGCAAACATGGCTAGGTCTCCGAAACCTCCCTTTTAGTGACTGGTGGACGTCTTTCTTGCATCCACACTGCAAGAAGCAATCTGGTTTGACACCGCTTTAACTCCTCCAAGGTTCCATTTTGTGCAAAGTGACATCAACTCACCACAGCAGGGCTCCGAGGGAGAACTGGTTCAATCAGCTGCTGTTGCACTTGGTCATGAAAGCGTGGAACCCACTGACCAGCCTAGAATATTAAAGGCACCCACTGTCATATCTCTAGTTGCTTTTTAGTATAAAGGTTTGTTCAGCCCTGCTCTCTCTGCCTTCAAGGGGTGTGACAAGGGAGAAGGGACGCCAACACCCCTTGAAGACAGAGATTTCCCATGCAAACATGGCTAGGTCTCCGAAACCTCCCTTTTAGTGACTGGTGGACGTGTTTCTTGCATCCACACTGCAAGAAGCAATCTGGTTTGACACCGCTTTAACTCCTCCAAGGTTCCATTTTGTGCAAAGTGACATCAACTCACCACAGCAGGGCTCCGAGGGAGAACTGGTTCAATCAGCTGCTGTTGCCCTTGGTCATGAAAGCGTGGAACCCACTGACCAGCCTAGAATATTAAAGGCACCCACTGTCATACCTCTAGCTGCTTTTTAGTATAAAGCTTTGTTCAGCCCTGGACTCTCTGCCTTCAAGGGGTGTGACAAGGGAGAAGGGACTCCAACACCCCTTGAAGACAGAGATTTCCCATGCAAACATGGCTAGGTCTCCGAAACCTCCCTTTTAGTGACTGGTGGACATCTTTCTTGCATCCACACTGCAAGAAGCAATCTGGTTTGACACCGCTTTAACTCCTCCAAGGTTCCATTTTGTTCAAAGTGACATCAACTCACCACAGCAGGGCTCCGAGGGAGAACTGGTTCAATCAGCTGCTGTTGCACTTGGTCATGAAAGCGTGGAACCCACTGACCAGCCTAGAATATTAAAGGCACCCACTGTCACATCTCTAGTTGCGTTTTAGTATAAAGGTTTGTTCAGCCCTGGACTCTCTGCCTTCAAGGGGTGTGACAAGGGAGAAGGGACTCCAACACCCCTTGAAGACAGAGATTTCCCATGCAAACATGGCTAGGTCTCCGAAACCTCCCTTTTAGTGACTGGTGGACGTGTTTCTTGCATCCACACTGCAAGAAGCAATCTGGTTTGACACCGCTTTAACTCCTCCAAGTTCCATTTTGTGCAAAGTGACATCAACTCACCACAGCAGGGCTCCGAGGGAGAACTGGTTCAATCAGCTGCTGTTGCCCTTGGTCATGAAAGCGTGGAACCCACTGACCAGCCTAGAATATTAAAGGCACCCACTGTCATACCTCTAGCTGCTTTTTAGTATAAAGCTTTGTTCAGCCCTGGACTCTCTGCCTTCAAGGGGTGTGACAAGGGAGAAGGGACTCCAACACCCCTTGAAGACAGAGATTTCCCATGCAAACATGGCTAGGTCTCCGAAACCTCCCTTTTAGTGACTGGTGGACATCTTTCTTGCATCCACACTGCAAGAAGCAATCTGGTTTGACACCGCTTTAACTCCTCCAAGGTTCCATTTTGTTCAAAGTGACATCAACTCACCACAGCAGGGCTCCGAGGGAGAACTGGTTCAATCAGCTGCTGTTGCACTTGGTCATGAAAGCGTGGAACCCACTGACCAGCCTAGAATATTAAAGGCACCCACAGTCACATCTCTAGTTGCTTTTTAGTATAAAGGTTTGTTCAGCCCTGCTCTCTCTGCCTTCAAGGGGTGTGACAAGGGAGAAGGGACGCCAACACCCCTTGAAGACAGAGATTTCCCATGCAAACATGGCTAGGTCTCCGAAACCTCCCTTTTAGTGACTGGTGGACGTGTTTCTTGCATCCACACTGCAAGAAGCAATCTGGTTTGACACCGCTTTAACTCCTCCAAGGTTCCATTTTGTGCAAAGTGACATCAACTCACCACAGCAGGGCTCCGAGGGAGAACTGGTTCAATCAGCTGCTGTTGCCCTTGGTCATGAAAGCGTGGAACCCACTGACCAGCCTAGAATATTAAAGGCACCCACTGTCATACCTCTAGCTGCTTTTTAGTATAAAGCTTTGTTCAGCCCTGGACTCTCTGCCTTCAAGGGGTGTGACAAGGGAGAAGGGACTCCAACACCCCTTGAAGACAGAGATTTCCCATGCAAACATGGCTAGGTCTCCGAAACCTCCCTTTTAGTGACTGGTGGACATCTTTCTTGCATCCACACTGCAAGAAGCAATCTGGTTTGACACCGCTTTAACTCCTCCAAGGTTCCATTTTGTTCAAAGTGACATCAACTCACCACAGCAGGGCTCCGAGGGAGAACTGGTTCAATCAGCTGCTGTTGCACTTGGTCATGAAAGCGTGGAACCCACTGACCAGCCTAGAATATTAAAGGCACCCACTGTCACATCTCTAGTTGCGTTTTAGTATAAAGGTTTGTTCAGCCCTGGACTCTCTGCCTTCAAGGGGTGTGACAAGGGAGAAGGGACTCCAACACCCCTTGAAGACAGAGATTTCCCATGCAAACATGGCTAGGTCTCCGAAACCTCCCTTTTAGTGACTGGTGGACATGTTTCTTGCATCCACACTGCAAGAAGCAATCTGGTTTGACACCGCTTTAACTCCTCCAAGGTTCCATTTTGTGCAAAGTGACATCAACTCACCACAGCAGGGCTCCGAGGGAGAACTGGTTCAATCAGCTGCTGTTGCCCTTGGTCATGAAAGCGTGGAACCCACTGACCAGCCTAGAATATTAAAGGCACCCACTGTCATACCTCTAGCTGCTTTTTAGTATAAAGCTTTGTTCAGCCCTGGACTCTCTGCCTTCAAGGGGTGTGACAAGGGAGAAGGGACTCCAACACCCCTTGAAGACAGAGATTTCCCATGCAAACATGGCTAGGTCTCCGAAACCTCCCTTTTAGTGACTGGTGGACATCTTTCTTGCATCCACACTGCAAGAAGCAATCTGGTTTGACACCGCTTTAACTCCTCCAAGGTTCCATTTTGTTCAAAGTGACATCAACTCACCACAGCAGGGCTCCGAGGGAGAACTGGTTCAATCAGCTGCTGTTGCACTTGGTCATGAAAGCGTGGAACCCACTGACCAGCCTAGAATATTAAAGGCACCCACTGTCACATCTCTAGTTGCGTTTTAGTATAAAGGTTTGTTCAGCCCTGGACTCTCTGCCTTCAAGGGGTGTGACAAGGGAGAAGGGACTCCAACACCCCTTGAAGACAGAGATTTCCCATGCAAACATGGCTAGGTCTCCGAAACCTCCCTTTTAGTGACTGGTGGACGTGTTTCTTGCATCCACACTGCAAGAAGCAATCTGGTTTGACACCGCTTTAACTCCTCCAAGGTTCCATTTTGTGCAAAGTGACATCAACTCACCACAGCAGGGCTCCGAGGGAGAACTGGTTCAATCAGCTGCTGTTGCCCTTGGTCATGAAAGCGTGGAACCCACTGACCAGCCTAGAATATTAAAGGCACCCACTGTCATACCTCTAGCTGCTTTTTAGTATAAAGCTTTGTTCAGCCCTGGACTCTCTGCCTTCAAGGGGTGTGACAAGGGAGAAGGGACTCCAACACCCCTTGAAGACAGAGATTTCCCATGCAAACATGGCTAGGTCTCCGAAACCTCCCTTTTAGTGACTGGTGGACATCTTTCTTGCATCCACACTGCAAGAAGCAATCTGGTTTGACACCGCTTTAACTCCTCCAAGGTTCCATTTTGTTCAAAGTGACATCAACTCACCACAGCAGGGCTCCGAGGGAGAACTGGTTCAATCAGCTGCTGTTGCACTTGGTCATGAAAGCGTGGAACCCACTGACCAGCCTAGAATATTAAAGGCACCCACTGTCACATCTCTAGTTGCGTTTTAGTATAAAGGTTTGTTCAGCCCTGGACTCTCTGCCTTCAAGGGGTGTGACAAGGGAGAAGGGACTCCAACACCCCTTGAAGACAGAGATTTCCCATGCAAACATGGCTAGGTCTCCGAAACCTCCCTTTTAGTGACTGGTGGACGTGTTTCTTGCATCCACACTGCAAGAAGCAATCTGGTTTGACACCGCTTTAACTCCTCCAAGGTTCCATTTTGTGCAAAGTGACATCAACTCACCACAGCAGGGCTCCGAGGGAGAACTGGTTCAATCAGCTGCTGTTGCCCTTGGTCATGAAAGCGTGGAACCCACTGACCAGCCTAGAATATTAAAGGCACCCACTGTCATACCTCTAGCTGCTTTTTAGTATAAAGCTTTGTTCAGCCCTGGACTCTCTGCCTTCAAGGGGTGTGACAAGGGAGAAGGGACTCCAACACCCCTTGAAGACAGAGATTTCCCATGCAAACATGGCTAGGTCTCCGAAACCTCCCTTTTAGTGACTGGTGGACATCTTTCTTGCATCCACACTGCAAGAAGCAATCTGGTTTGACACCGCTTTAACTCCTCCAAGGTTCCATTTTGTTCAAAGTGACATCAACTCACCACAGCAGGGCTCCGAGGGAGAACTGGTTCAATCAGCTGCTGTTGCACTTGGTCATGAAAGCGTGGAACCCACTGACTAGCCTAGAATATTAAAGGCACCCACTGTCACATCTCTAGTTGCGTTTTAGTATAAAGGTTTGTTCGGCCCTGGACTCTCTGCCTTCAAGGGGTGTGACAAGGGAGAAGGGACTCCAACACCCCTTGAAGACAGAGATTTCCCATGCACACATGGCTAGGTCTCCGAAACCTCCCTTTTAGTGACTGGTGGACGTGTTTCTTGCATCCACACTGCAAGAAGCAATCTGGTTTGACACCGCTTTAACTCCTCCAAGGTTCCATTTTGTGCAAAGTGACATCAACTCACCACAGCAGGGCTCCGAGGGAGAACTGGTTCAATCAGCTGCTGTTGCCCTTGGTCATGAAAGCGTGGAACCCACTGACCAGCCTAGAATATTAAAGGCACCCACTGTCATACCTCTAGCTGCTTTTTAGTATAAAGCTTTGTTCAGCCCTGGACTCTCTGCCTTCAAGGGGTGTGACAAGGGAGAAGGGACTCCAACACCCCTTGAAGACAGAGATTTCCCATGCAAACATGGCTAGGTCTCCGAAACCTCCCTTTTAGTGACTGGTGGACATCTTTCTTGCATCCACACTGCAAGAAGCAATCTGGTTTGACACCGCTTTAACTCCTCCAAGGTTCCATTTTGTTCAAAGTGACATCAACTCACCACAGCAGGGCTCCGAGGGAGAACTGGTTCAATCAGCTGCTGTTGCACTTGGTCATGAAAGCGTGGAACCCACTGACTAGCCTAGAATATTAAAGGCACCCACTGTCACATCTCTAGTTGCGTTTTAGTATAAAGGTTTGTTCAGCCCTGGACTCTCTGCCTTCAAGGGGTGTGACAAGGGAGAAGGGACTCCAACACCTCTTGAAGACAGAGATTTCCCATGCACACATGGCTAGGTCTCCGAAACCTCCCTTTTAGTGACTGGTGGACGTGTTTCTTGCATCCACACTGCAAGAAGCAATCTGGTTTGACACCGCTTTAACTCCTCCAAGGTTCCATTTTGTGCAAAGTGACATCAACTCACCACAGCAGGGCTCCGAGGGAGAACTGGTTCAATCAGCTGCTGTTGCCCTTGGTCATGAAAGCGTGGAACCCACTGACCAGCCTAGAATATTAAAGGCACCCACTGTCATACCTCTAGCTGCTTTTTAGTATAAAGCTTTGTTCAGCCCTGGACTCTCTGCCTTCAAGGGGTGTGACAAGGGAGAAGGGACTCCAACACCCCTTGAAGACAGAGATTTCCCATGCAAACATGGCTAGGTCTCCGAAACCTCCCTTTTAGTGACTGGTGGACATCTTTCTTGCATCCACACTGCAAGAAGCAATCTGGTTTGACACCGCTTTAACTCCTCCAAGGTTCCATTTTGTTCAAAGTGACATCAACTCACCACAGCAGGGCTCCGAGGGAGAACTGGTTCAATCAGCTGCTGTTGCACTTGGTCATGAAAGCGTGGAACCCACTGACCAGCCTAGAATATTAAAGGCACCCACTGTCACATCTCTAGTTGCGTTTTAGTATAAAGGTTTGTTCAGCCCTGGACTCTCTGCCTTCAAGGGGTGTGACAAGGGAGAAGGGACTCCAACACCCCTTGAAGACAGAGATTTCCCATGCAAACATGGCTAGGTCTCCGAAACCTCCCTTTTAGTGACTGGTGGACGTGTTTCTTGCATCCACACTGCAAGAAGCAATCTGGTTTGACACCGCTTTAACTCCTCCAAGGTTCCATTTTGTGCAAAGTGACATCAACTCACCACAGCAGGGCTCCGAGGGAGAACTGGTTCAATCAGCTGCTGTTGCCCTTGGTCATGAAAGCGTGGAACCCACTGACCAGCCTAGAATATTAAAGGCACCCACTGTCATACCTCTAGCTGCTTTTTAGTATAAAGCTTTGTTCAGCCCTGGACTCTCTGCCTTCAAGGGGTGTGACAAGGGAGAAGGGACTCCAACACCCCTTGAAGACAGAGATTTCCCATGCAAACATGGCTAGGTCTCCGAAACCTCCCTTTTAGTGACTGGTGGACATCTTTCTTGCATCCACACTGCAAGAAGCAATCTGGTTTGACACCGCTTTAACTCCTCCAAGGTTCCATTTTGTTCAAAGTGACATCAACTCACCACAGCAGGGCTCCGAGGGAGAACTGGTTCAATCAGCTGCTGTTGCACTTGGTCATGAAAGCGTGGAACCCACTGACCAGCCTAGAATATTAAAGGCACCCACTGTCACATCTCTAGTTGCGTTTTAGTATAAAGGTTTGTTCAGCCCTGGACTCTCTGCCTTCAAGGGGTGTGACAAGGGAGAAGGGACTCCAACACCCCTTGAAGACAGAGATTTCCCATGCAAACATGGCTAGGTCTCCGAAACCTCCCTTTTAGTGACTGGTGGACGTGTTTCTTGCATCCACACTGCAAGAAGCAATCTGGTTTGACACCGCTTTAACTCCTCCAAGGTTCCATTTTGTGCAAAGTGACATCAACTCACCACAGCAGGGCTCCGAGGGAGAACTGGTTCAATCAGCTGCTGTTGCCCTTGGTCATGAAAGCGTGGAACCCACTGACCAGCCTAGAATATTAAAGGCACCCACTGTCATACCTCTAGCTGCTTTTTAGTATAAAGCTTTGTTCAGCCCTGGACTCTCTGCCTTCAAGGGGTGTGACAAGGGAGAAGGGACTCCAACACCCCTTGAAGACAGAGATTTCCCATGCAAACATGGCTAGGTCTCCGAAACCTCCCTTTTAGTGACTGGTGGACATCTTTCTTGCATCCACACTGCAAGAAGCAATCTGGTTTGACACCGCTTTAACTCCTCCAAGGTTCCATTTTGTTCAAAGTGACATCAACTCACCACAGCAGGGCTCCGAGGGAGAACTGGTTCAATCAGCTGCTGTTGCACTTGGTCATGAAAGCGTGGAACCCACTGACCAGCCTAGAATATTAAAGGCACCCACTGTCACATCTCTAGTTGCGTTTTAGTATAAAGGTTTGTTCAGCCCTGGACTCTCTGCCTTCAAGGGGTGTGACAAGGGAGAAGGGACTCCAACACCCCTTGAAGACAGAGATTTCCCATGCAAACATGGCTAGGTCTCCGAAACCTCCCTTTTAGTGACTGGTGGACGTGTTTCTTGCATCCACACTGCAAGAAGCAATCTGGTTTGACACCGCTTTAACTCCTCCAAGGTTCCATTTTGTGCAAAGTGACATCAACTCACCACAGCAGGGCTCCGAGGGAGAACTGGTTCAATCAGCTGCTGTTGCCCTTGGTCATGAAAGCGTGGAACCCACTGACCAGCCTAGAATATTAAAGGCACCCACTGTCATACCTCTAGCTGCTTTTTAGTATAAAGCTTTGTTCAGCCCTGGACTCTCTGCCTTCAAGGGGTGTGACAAGGGAGAAGGGACTCCAACACCCCTTGAAGACAGAGATTTCCCATGCAAACATGGCTAGGTCTCCGAAACCTCCCTTTTAGTGACTGGTGGACATCTTTCTTGCATCCACACTGCAAGAAGCAATCTGGTTTGACACCGCTTTAACTCCTCCAAGGTTCCATTTTGTTCAAAGTGACATCAACTCACCACAGCAGGGCTCCGAGGGAGAACTGGTTCAATCAGCTGCTGTTGCACTTGGTCATGAAAGCGTGGAACCCACTGACTAGCCTAGAATATTAAAGGCACCCACTGTCACATCTCTAGTTGCGTTTTAGTATAAAGGTTTGTTCGGCCCTGGACTCTCTGCCTTCAAGGGGTGTGACAAGGGAGAAGGGACTCCAACACCCCTTGAAGACAGAGATTTCCCATGCACACATGGCTAGGTCTCCGAAACCTCCCTTTTAGTGACTGGTGGACGTGTTTCTTGCATCCACACTGCAAGAAGCAATCTGGTTTGACACCGCTTTAACTCCTCCAAGGTTCCATTTTGTGCAAAGTGACATCAACTCACCACAGCAGGGCTCCGAGGGAGAACTGGTTCAATCAGCTGCTGTTGCCCTTGGTCATGAAAGCGTGGAACCCACTGACCAGCCTAGAATATTAAAGGCACCCACTGTCATACCTCTAGCTGCTTTTTAGTATAAAGCTTTGTTCAGCCCTGGACTCTCTGCCTTCAAGGGGTGTGACAAGGGAGAAGGGACTCCAACACCCCTTGAAGACAGAGATTTCCCATGCAAACATGGCTAGGTCTCCGAAACCTCCCTTTTAGTGACTGGTGGACATCTTTCTTGCATCCACACTGCAAGAAGCAATCTGGTTTGACACCGCTTTAACTCCTCCAAGGTTCCATTTTGTTCAAAGTGACATCAACTCACCACAGCAGGGCTCCGAGGGAGAACTGGTTCAATCAGCTGCTGTTGCACTTGGTCATGAAAGCGTGGAACCCACTGACTAGCCTAGAATATTAAAGGCACCCACTGTCACATCTCTAGTTGCGTTTTAGTATAAAGGTTTGTTCAGCCCTGGACTCTCTGCCTTCAAGGGGTGTGACAAGGGAGAAGGGACTCCAACACCTCTTGAAGACAGAGATTTCCCATGCACACATGGCTAGGTCTCCGAAACCTCCCTTTTAGTGACTGGTGGACGTGTTTCTTGCATCCACACTGCAAGAAGCAATCTGGTTTGACACCGCTTTAACTCCTCCAAGGTTCCATTTTGTGCAAAGTGACATCAACTCACCACAGCAGGGCTCCGAGGGAGAACTGGTTCAATCAGCTGCTGTTGCCCTTGGTCATGAAAGCGTGGAACCCACTGACCAGCCTAGAATATTAAAGGCACCCACTGTCATACCTCTAGCTGCTTTTTAGTATAAAGCTTTGTTCAGCCCTGGACTCTCTGCCTTCAAGGGGTGTGACAAGGGAGAAGGGACTCCAACACCCCTTGAAGACAGAGATTTCCCATGCAAACATGGCTAGGTCTCCGAAACCTCCCTTTTAGTGACTGGTGGACATCTTTCTTGCATCCACACTGCAAGAAGCAATCTGGTTTGACACCGCTTTAACTCCTCCAAGGTTCCATTTTGTTCAAAGTGACATCAACTCACCACAGCAGGGCTCCGAGGGAGAACTGGTTCAATCAGCTGCTGTTGCACTTGGTCATGAAAGCGTGGAACCCACTGACCAGCCTAGAATATTAAAGGCACCCACTGTCACATCTCTAGTTGCGTTTTAGTATAAAGGTTTGTTCAGCCCTGGACTCTCTGCCTTCAAGGGGTGTGACAAGGGAGAAGGGACTCCAACACCCCTTGAAGACAGAGATTTCCCATGCAAACATGGCTAGGTCTCCGAAACCTCCCTTTTAGTGACTGGTGGACGTGTTTCTTGCATCCACACTGCAAGAAGCAATCTGGTTTGACACCGCTTTAACTCCTCCAAGGTTCCATTTTGTGCAAAGTGACATCAACTCACCACAGCAGGGCTCCGAGGGAGAACTGGTTCAATCAGCTGCTGTTGCACTTGGTCATGAAAGCGTGGAACCCACTGACCAGCCTAGAATATTAAAGGCACCCACTGTCATATCTCTAGTTGCGTTTTAGTATAAAGGTTTGTTCAGCCCTGGACTGTCTGCCTTCAAAGGATGTGACAAGGGAGAAGGGACTCCAACACCCCTTGAAGACAGAGATTTCCCATGCAAACATGGCTATGTCTCTGAAACCTCCCTTTTAGTGACTGGTGGACGTCTTTCTTGCATCCACACTGCAAGAAGCAATCTGGTTTGACACCGCTTTAACTCCTCCAAGTTCCATTTTGTTCAAAGTGACATCAACTCACCACAGCAGGGCTCCGAGGGAGAACTGGTTCAATCAGCTGCTGTTGCACTTGGTCATGAAAGCGTGGAACCCACTGACCAGCCTAGAATATTAAAGGCACCCACTGTCATATCTCTAGCTGCTTTTTAGTATAAAGGTTTGTTCAGCCCTGGACTCTCTGCCTTCAAGGGGTGTGACAAGGGAGAAGGGACTCCAACACCCCTTGAAGACAGAGATTTCCCATGCAAACATGGCTAGGTCTCCGAAACCTCCCTTTTAGTGACTGGTGGACGTGTTTCTTGCATCCACACTGCAAGAAGCAATCTGGTTTGACACCGCTTTAACTCCTCCAAGGTTCCATTTTGTTCAAAGTGACATCAGCTCACCACAGCAGGGCTCCGAGGGAGAACTGGTTCAATCAGCTGCTGTTGCACTTGGTCATGAAAGCGTGGAACCCACTGACCAGCCTAGAATATTAAAGGCACCCACTGTCATATCTCTAGTTGCTTTTTAGTATAAAGGTTTGCTCAGCCCTGGACTCTCTGCCTTCAAGGGGTGTGACAAGGGAGAAGGACAGGTTGCTTGCCTGTAACAGTATTTCTTCGAGTGGTCATCTGCGAATACATACATTCCTGTCGGGGATTCCCTTGGAGGATGTCTGCAAGGCTGCTGTCTGGTCCCAACCTCTGACTTTTATTAAACACTATAGGTTGGACACCAGGGCCATCCGAGACGCAGCTTTCGGGAGGGCTGTGTTGGTTTCAGGGTTGCATTGATTGCACTACTGATGGTTGTGTTTTCAACTCATGTACAGTTGACTCTGTTTACATGCTGTTCAATGTTGGCTTGCACAAGTTCTATGGGACCGGTCTTGTATGACCTCTTGTTCCCTTCTCAGGTTCAGCAATGTTATTGCTATGTTTGATCTGTGCATGAACAAAAAGACTGACTCTTTTTATGGTTCAGGGTGTTTATTGTTGCAATAAATATACCTTTGGTTTACCATAGCTTTGGTTTCAGGACACTCCCTCCGCCGCATACCTAAGCTTGTCAGTCTAAACCCATTTGTATGATTCGCGAAGAAGAAGGACAGGTTGCTTACCTGTAACAGTATTTCTTCGAGTGGTCATCTGCGAATACATACAAATCCCACCTGTCCGTCCCGTCAGTGTCCTGCTCACATTGGCTCTTTCCATCGCCTGCTTGGCGGAAAAATTGCGGAACTGGGGAAAAGAGCGGGAAGGCAGGGGCCTTATAACGGGTGGGCGGAGTTACCGCCAAAAAGTTTCAATATGTTGCAGAGTAAACTCTGCCCAGTGATTCCAGTAGGTTCCGAGCAGCACTGCGCAGGCGCAGTGAAACCCATTTGTATGTATTCGCAGAGACCACAAAGAAGAAGGATGAGGGTTTTCATTGTCAAGCTGCTTCAGCAGTATTGGCCACTAGAGTCGCCAGAGAAGCCTTTGCAGATATACTGGGCTGAGTGTTATAAAGCATGACAAAACAGACAAGTTTAAATCAGCACAAGGAGCTTTTAGCCCTAAGCACCCAAAGAAAAAGGGAGGATTCCACTGCAATGGCGTCCGGAAGTAGCGGCACAAGCAGCTGAAGAATGGCGCGAGAAGCCGCAGAAGCGGCTGCGATAGCGTAAGCAGCGAGTGTGTGAAAAACACAGGAGGGGACTACATCGCCGGGTCTGCTCGTTTTCCGGCAAAGGGCCTTCAGCAAAACAGAGTGGCCGAGGCTTGCCAGGGCATCCATGCTTGCAGTTCAACAGCTGACTCCACCATGGATTCTAGCTCAACAGCTGATTGTACCATGGAACATGACTGTATATGGAAGGAAAAATTTCTCCATGAAGAGTCAAAGAACAAGTATCTTGAAGGCCTTGTGTACCATCTGTTGGAAGAAAAGCGACATGTTGAGCCATTGAGCCTCATGACGTTATGAAAACAGACCCTGCCCCATGGAGAAGGATGATGGCCACATCTGCAACCCCTGGTCCAAATGGAGCCCCTGGTCCTGGAGTGACCGTCTCTGTGGCCGGAGAGCGCTCTTCTCGCACCAGGGCCTCCAGGAGCTGCTGGGAGTCCAACCGTCACCATTCTTTTGACAGCTGACAAAGCTAACTGTGAAACCAAGCCTTCAGCGAAATACTGGAAGACAAAACCCAAAATCTCAGGTATTTCCTGATGGCAGCACAGCACCTGGATGCCATAGGGATCCAGGAAAATGTTCGGGAGACAGGCAAACAAACAAGAACAATATGCAAAAAAGCAGAGAGTCCATCCTCCATTTTTATAAAAGTGTCCTCCATTTGAAAATGTTGTCCTACATTTGTCCTGGTTTGGAGGTCCTGACTTAAGGCAACCCTAGCCTGAGGTCATGCAAAGTTGACATTTTGCAAATGCAAGTTGGTCAGTGTGAAAACATATTGTTACGCATTAAAACCCTCTGTGAATCAAACAATTTAAAAATGTCTTTACCAAGACCAATGAATTTTGAATTCAGGCTTCCATAATAACAATATCTTACTATGTTCCATAGTATTATTATTATTATTATTATTAATAATAATAATACATAGTCCCTGCCAGGAACAGGCTGACAGGAACAAAGTAAATCACTTTGTTAACAATTATTGACTTATGATTTCCTCTTTTTTTTCTTTTTAATGCCTGGGTGTGTTCTTTGGGGGGAGAGTCAAAGGGAGGATTAAATGGCCCTTGGAGTCTCTTCCAACTCTGTAGGAATCAAAGAAAGCCTAGGTGAAAGAAAAGGAGGCATGAAGTACAGTTTAAAGCCCACAATGCCACTCCAGCCAGGTGGTCATTCGCCTGGCCTTGGATGTCACCACCAAGAAGGCCCCGCGCTGTTTTGCCTGCTATGGCACGGGGGTAGCTGCTTTTGACATCTCGAAGGGGAAACTCCTGCACAGGAGGAGCTGCACAGCAGGTGAGGAGGACAAAACCATTTGGCCTCCCTCTGTTCCAGGGGAACAGAGGCTTATCCTCATGGGGCCACTGGTCCTGGAGTGACCGGCTCCTCTGTGGCCAAAGGCCCTCTTCTTGCAGAGGGCCTCCATCAGCCCCACACCCAAAAACAGAGGGAGCCCTTGATGCGGGGAGATGTCGGTGGAGGTGGGTGGTGGGACACAGTAAATCAAAGCATCCCTGACAGATGGCCATCCAACCTCTGCTTAAACACCAGTGGACCTGGCATGATCCCAATGGAGCCCCTGGTCCTGGAGTGACCGGCTCCTGTGTGGCCGGAGGGGGGCTCTTCTTGCACCAGGGCCTGTGCCAGTCCCTCACGGAACAAGGATGGGAGCCCCACGGAGAACGACCATGGCAGTGCGTCAAACCCCAAGCCCTGCAGAAGTGTAAGGGCTTGTATGATAACAAATACCCAAAGAACAACTCGGTGTTTTAAAAGGTACATCTTAGATATCTCTGAAAGTATTATCATCCAGTGGACCTGGCATGATCCCAATGGAGCCCCTGGTCCTGGAGTGACCGGCTCCTCTGTGGCCGGAGGGGGGCTCTTCTCGCACCAGGGCCTCCAGGAGCTGCTGGGAGTCCAACTGTCACCATTCTTTTGACAGCTGACAAAGCTAACTGTGAAACCAAGCCCTCAGCAAAATATTGGAAGACAAAAACCAAAATCTCAGGTATTTCCTGATGGCATCACAGCAGAGGGATCCAGGAAAATGTTTGGGAGACAGGCAAACAAACAAGATGCAAAAAGGCAGAGAGTCCATCTTAGCATGGCTGGCAAAGGGGCCAAGGAGTGGAGGACCAGGGTGCCAGGAGCATGGCCGTCCCTCCGGCCGTTAAGGCAGGGTCCATGCAGCAGCAGAGAAAGGAGAGTCTGCCCTCCAGTGTTGGAGCAGGGCGTTCCTATGGAGGGGGACGTTGCTGACCAAGTCCTCCTGTGAGTGTTGGGCTGGGAGCATGTGGCTTCCCAAAGTCAGTCTCCTAAGTGAAAACCCACAGTGTTCAAGGATGCGTGGGGTGACCACAACATAGCATTTGCACATGGAGTGCCTCAAAGCCTTTCGATGAGTGAGGGGGGCTTGTATTAAAACAGGTGGGGGTGTATAAAGTTTTATAAATTGCCATTAAAATATCAACTTGAAGATGAAATTCATCCCCCCCATCATTTCTTTTTTTCCAGCAAATACAGCGAAGCCAATATGTTTTGGGTGATGTCACGATCAACCAATATTCTTGTTGTCACAATCAACCAACAATATTAAGGGAAACGACGACAACAAAATAATATTAGACACATGCTAAGATAGACTCTCTAGCCAAAATTTGGTCTGATCCTAAGCCCCTCGCTATGACTTTACTATCAGGGAAAAAGGAATTTCAATGGAGGTTAGAGTCCAACTTACTGAAAAATGAAAAGATATTGAAGTAGGCAAAGGAACAAATAAACCTTTTCTTCAAAGGTGATCTAGATAAAAGAGTGACCTTTGACGTAATATGGGACATAATATGTAAAGCCTTTATGAGAGGGTTTTTTAAATGAAAGCGTCAGAAGTTAGAAGAAGGAGGAAAGAATTAGTAAACAAATTGATGGATGAAATCAAAGATAAAGAGAGGCAACTCAAAAATGATAAAAGAAGAGCTAGCTTGCCTTCAGAAACAATTGCATATAATTTTTGTGGAAGAAATGCAGAAAAAAAACTTTGCTAAATAGGTTTTTTTAATCAGCCAATAAATTGGGTAAAATATTAGCATATAAATTAAGGAAAGAAAAAGAGAGATATATAGTAATGAAGATTAAAGAAGGTGATAACATTTACACCTCCCAAAAACAAATTAAACAAACCCTACACCAATTTTATTCAAATCTATACAAGAAGAAACGCATAGACTTTCAAGAGAAAGAAGAATATTTGGACGTGCGCAATTTGTCTAAATTTTCAGAACAACAAAGTGAATACCTCAATAAAAAATCGCTCTTCAAGAAGTCCTAGATGTCATTCAGAAAACAAAAACAGGTAAAGCCTCCGGCCCAGATGGGTGAACAAGCAGATCCTACAAAATCTTGACGTTTGAGATTGCTATCCCACTAACAAGGACTGTAAATGCAATACTAGAGGAGGGTAAGAGTCCAGGCTCATGGTCCCAAGCTAACATTGCCCTAAGAAAGACACCCTAGAACCAAGTC
The DNA here is from genome assembly GCA_023333645.1 of Sceloporus occidentalis. NCBI lineage: Eukaryota > Metazoa > Chordata > Lepidosauria > Squamata > Phrynosomatidae > Sceloporus > Sceloporus occidentalis. The sequence continues at coordinate 28,400,667 of JALMGF010000007.1, read as the reverse complement.
AATTTAGACCAATCTCGCTGCTTAATTGTGACTACAAGATCTTTGCCTCCATCGTGGCTGATAGGTTTTAAAAAACCCTCATGGCTTGGACACATGAGGACCAATCGGGGGTTTCTTCCAGGGAGGAGAATAAAGGACAACACAAGACACAGGATCAATTTGGTAGAGTCCCATCAGAAAAAATGAACAAAAGAGTTGCCTTTATTGTCTTAGACGCCGAAAAGGCATTCGGTAATGTTAATTGGACCTTTTTTGTTGACTGTGCTTTGGAAGATAGGTCTGGGCACAGATTTTGAAAAATGGATGGAAGCAATTTATAAAGAACCAACGGCTAAGATCTTGATTAATGGAGACTCAACTAATCCTTGTAATATCTTCAGAGGGACGACATTATTATTTATTAATTATTGACAGAAAGTCAATGGCGACTTCAACAGCTTCTTTTATATCATCTTCATCTTTGAAGGAGATATACTGGGCTGAGGGCTTTAAAGCATGACAAAACAGGCAAGTTTAAATCAGCACAAGGAGCTTTTAGCCCTAAGCACCCAAAGAAAAAGGGAGGATTCCGCTGCAATGGCGTCCGGAAGTAGCGGCACAAGCAGCTGAAGAATGGCGCGAGAAGCCGCAGAAGTGGCTGCTATAGCGCAAGCAGAGGAGGAGGAGGAGGAGGAGGAGGAGGCACTGCCCCAGTTTGAGGACACAGAACAAGTGGCTCCGGAGGAGGAGGAAGCACAGTGCCGCCGCCACCGGTTGTGGGACAACCAGCTGAACTGGGCCGGGTGGCATATTGTGAGCAAGTAGTAGCACTAGGCGCGGGGGGGGGGGGGGCTATGCCATGGCTTCCCTTGGATTTGGCTGCCCAGAGGGAGGAGCAGGAGAGGGAGAAGCTGCCGCAGGAGCAGAGAGAAAGCCCCCTGGGTCTCCCCCTGTCCCCATTCCTGACCCCTTCTGCTCCTGCTCTGCCCTCAGCCCATACACCAATGGCTCCTTGGAAGACTCCCCCCACTGATGCCACCTCACAAAGCCAACCTCACCACCGGTGGTGAGTAGCAACCCCTCCTGTCTGTCTCTCCCCTTTCCCCAATGGCCCCCTGCTTCTTCTTCCTCTCCCCTTGGACCCTCCATTTGTACCAGTCCCAGGTACGAATCGTTACTGGGCTCAAATAGAAATATCATCACGGTGCGGCATTGAGGAGACAGCGGCCAGTGAGGATCCAAGGTAATTAATGGATTCCATGTTTCTTTGCAGGTTTCCCATGAATGTCCTCATACTCAACTGGTAAGTTTGTCCATTTCTGATATAGCTAAAAGTTTTAGCAGCCATTTATCATAATTAACTTGGTCTTTATTCCTCCATTTGGCTGCATATATTATTCCTGCATCTGTCGTTAAATAAAATATCAATATTCCATCATTTCTTCCCAATTCATCATTACTTACTATGCCTAAGAGATTTAAAAATAGGCTCCATTGAAAATTTATGATCTAATATTTTTTGTGTCCAGCAGTGAATCCTTTTCCAAAATTTAACGGCACAATCACAATGCCAACATCAGTGAAAAAAGGGCCTGGGGATTTAGAACATTTCCAGCATTTGAAATCACACCGGGCAAGCAATAATTTCCTATTTGTAATCTGATATCCCTTACTATGTCATGGACAATAATATCAGCATAGAACATGTCATGCTCTAATGGTAGAGTTTAATGACAAGTATTATTATGATGATCATTATTATTATAATAATAAACCAGCCAGAGTCGGGGGGGGGGGGTTTCCAGTGGACAATGGACCATTAATTAAATAGCCCCCCTGAGGCCTTGCCATTCAGCAACAGAACAATATACAGATGGAAATGGAAACCACTCCTGCGTTCCCAGAGTCACACAGTATAAACCCACAAAAAACTATGGATGCCGGCCATGAAAGCCTTTGACTTCTATTTTAGCCGGAAACAACAAACTGACACAGAGAACAGCCAAAACAAATTCTTATAGATGCTAAAGGTCAAGCCCAAGATGAAGGGTGAAGCTGGGCTTGGGTCTCTTTCATGAGTTCCCAATGGGGAAAATGGGTTGCCTCCTGCATGAACAGTCTATGTTATCTATACTTTTAAAGTAATACAGAATGTATGTTTTAAAAATCCTCTCTTCTCTTTCCCTTTCAGTTCTGGCGGACTCCATTTCTCCGTCTTGTTCTTTCTGCTTTTCTCATTTTCAGTCCTAGACAATTCAATCTCTTTACTCATTTCCCAGACCTCCACAGTATCAGGAAACTCAGCTATGGAGGTGACCATACTTGCTCCTTCCAAATGGGTTTTATCTCCCTGGGAGCCATCTTTTTAGTACACTTAAGTACTACTGTCACAAACTTTTACCCTCACAAGCAACAATAACTAAGTATTTCCTGAGGTGTTTAATGAAGCGGTTACTGTTTTCTCATGGCCCATTAGTGATTTCTTATCATAGCCCAAATTATTACCTCAGAATCACTTAACTTCCTTTATGCCTCCAGTGATTTCCTACTATGCCAAAGTCCTTTTCTTTTAAACCTCAGAAGCCACTGGATCGTACCATATTTCTTGGTATCGTTATCCTTCTTTATGTACTGTTTAGGAGAGGGGGGATATTCACCTGCTCTCACTCTACTCTTCCCCTACTCTACCCAAATGATTACCTCAGGGAATCTTGGACTCTTAGGTGTACTGAGTCTCCAAGTAATCCCTTACAATTACCCACTTCAGTTATTACCTCAGGGATCACTCAGGCACCTTCCTCACTTTTCACATCCAAACCTCTGAACTTTAGTTTGGCCAGTTCAGTAAATTCTCTGGATGTCGGATCCCTTTGCCAGATCTCAGGATCCTCTCAGCAACTGGATCTGTCAGATCCCAGCTGCCACCAATTTGTCACAATGAGACTTGAACTCGGGACTGGAGCCTAACTCTCTCTTGATGCCAGCCCTCTGGGTTTCAAATTTCCCTCCCAGCTTGGCACCAATTATTCATTGACAGCTACTCATAGACCGCTTTCTATAAAGCGTCCCAAACTAAAAGACATTTTCAACACGTTTCTGAAATACGTTTCAGGCAACCGCTCCCTGAAACAAAAAGGAACACTTTGTTTACAGTCTTTCTTGCGAGTGATGTTCAAGAGTGATGCGGTGTATTGTTGTTTTAAGATAACTCACATTTCCACATCTGGAGGTAGCGAAGGAATAAAAGCAGTCAGTTTCCTACAAGTTATTTCTACAAAGGTTGCCTTTGTTCCATACACCTGACATACACTCAAGTACTGCGATACTAAAGGTTTACCAAAGCAATGAATGCTACTCAAAATGGTGGACTGGGGCCCAGTCGTGATCCAGGGCTTGGCTGTTGAGTCTTGGAGAGTGTCCAGGAAAGAAAAACACACAACAGCAACCCAAAGGCACAAATATGTATTGGCTCTTGGCACAATAAGGAGGAGGAAATGTGTTTCCTCACATCACATGCATCTAGAGAAACAACACTTTGTTAAAGGGGTTTCTTAAGAGTTTCCTAATGCCAGCGGAACATAAAGAGATGAGTTCACATCTCCAGTTTTTGCTGGACATAAACCTT
>JALMGF010000007.1:28322063-28392063 GCA_023333645.1 Sceloporus occidentalis | reverse complement strand
CTTTCTTGCTTCTGTACTTTGCTTTGCAAAAGAATCAATAGTTACAGAAGGCCCATAGATTGAGCCTACAGAGTAAAGTGCAAATGGGCTGTGCTGGCCCCCACTCTTTCTTTCTGTGTGTGGCCGTAGCAAACACACTCACATAATCACCCCCTCCTTCCTCTGGAGGGCTCTGAATACAATGGCCTGTGTTTAGCAAGTGGCCTTGAAGAGCCTAGCTCAGCTAAGTATCTCTTTTGCAGTAGCTAGCTATCTCTACATTCCAGGCTCCAAGCAGATGTAATGCCAAGAAGAAAATACAGGACCATTGAGTGAACAGTGAACGCAACCAATCGCTTGTTGTTTAGAAAACAGCCCTCTGCGAAGGGCATAAAAGGGGGGTGACAAGAAGCCATCGGTGCTGCAGCCTTGGTGACACCTACTTCGGTGTGCTGCTGCCCTGCGCAGACAATAAAGCGTTTTTTATTCTAGCCAGTTCGGTCTCCTTGACTCTGCTTGTCCTCTGGCAGGCCATGGGCCTTCAGGTTCATGAGTTTGGGGTCACCCGCTACATTTTCTGGGGGCTCGTCCGGGATCTCCCCCCTGCCGTTTTGGAGGACGGAGTCAGGGAAGAGGGCATTAGTCCCGCCACTCTGACACAACCCCGGTGGACGACGGGACTTCTGTGCAACGAGAGGGGCCCCAACTGATGACCGTTGGCAGTCCTCGCGCCGTCCGACGTGGCTGTCCCAGTGTTAGGTGCCGAACCAGGTGGCCAGAATAACCGCTGTGGGACGACCGGTGCACCGGAGGAGGAGGAAGAGGCAAGTATGAAAACAAGAGAAATGTGTTAATCAAATGTGGGAGGCTTTTGTGTGCAGAGTGCATGACCTATGAGGCTGGTACGGTTTCTGTCGCTTGCCATGATCGTCTGGGGGCACAGGCTACCAGTCTGAGTGTTCAAGTGGTTACTTCCCCCATTTTCCTTAAGTAACCACGAATTCCCTGTCAACCCTTGTGTGAATGGTGATTTGTGTACCGCGGTTGGGAATAAAGAAAAGAAAAGGAAAGTCTAGGCTATAAAAGTCGGTCTAGGTGAGGGTGATCCAAGACCCTAGTTACCGCAATGGTTATAAAAATAGGTTGTAACCTAAGGGAAACTGCAGTTAAAGTCGGTCTAGGTGAGGGTGATCCGAGACCCTAGTTACCGCAATGGGATCGGGGAAGTCAAAGGGACTGACCCCCTTGGATTGTATGTTAAAAGAAAAAGGGAAAAAGAAAAAGAAAAGGAAAAGGAAAAAAAAGAAAAAGAAAACTAATAAGACAGGCTGGTGAGGGTGCTTACCCAAGACCTAGCCTGCAACAGGAGCTCAGAAAAACAGCTGTTAAGACGGGCTAGTGAGGGTGGGTGTCCCCACCCAAGACCTAGTCTGCAATAAGACAGACTAAATCTAGTCTGCAATGGGAGGAAAAAGTTCAAAAGGCAAGGTGCCATTGGACTAATAAAAACAGCTGTTCAAAAGACTAGGGAGGGTGTCCCAATCTAGTCTGCAAGGGTTAATGGAAAATCAAAAACTGGAGGCAAGACGTCTTTGGATTGTATGTTAGCAAACTTTGGAGAAAAAGCACATTTCGGCAGGCACCGAAAAGCAGGGAAGTTGCAACAAACAAGCAAACCTTTTGTATGTTAGAGTAGTCACTTTTCCCTTTAGATTCCCCTGGCCAGCTATTGTGTCCTTGGACCTAAAACTTATAAAGAAAGTGTTAGCCTTTACAGCAAAGGATTGACTAATGCATGGTAAAATGTTGTAAAAGAAAATCTGCCATGGTTAAGAACAATGTTGCATGGTAGTTAAAATACAAACTACATGAGAGAGAAAAATCTACAATTCTGTGATTCTTCATGTGCTAAAGACATGGAGACCAATTGTGAAGGAGACTGGCAACAGTGATGCAAGTTTGCCTAAGGCAAGAGGAAGATTCAAAAACAACAACAACAACAACAGAGAGGGTTCTCGAGTTTTGTGATCTATGACCCAGTGAATGAGAACCTGAAGGAAAAAACAGAGACTGAGTAATAAAATGCTAAGAGTTTTAATTGTAAAATAAGACCCCTTTTGTCAACCTATTGGAAGAGATTAAAGTTTATACAATCCACTGAATAGCTCATAAGTTCTAAAATGCTCCTGGATGCCCAGTGCCTTTGAAACAGACTTTGCCTGAAAACTAGAAATTTGGGATGAAATTTGAAAATGCCTATGTCCGTTTGCTCTGAGGACTGTGTTTAAAATTTTAAAAGGAGCAAACAGAAGATAAACCCAGGAGCATGGGCAGAAGAAAGATTAAAAGCCTCGAGTGTTTAAAATGAAAAATGGGTGTTAGAGTAATTTAAAAACACCCAAATGGACTGTGTGTATCATATAAGAAGAAAAAAAATCACATTAATGAAAGACCAGTTTGTGTGGAAAACACTCCTGTTAAAGAAAAATATAATCCCATCTGTGTGAGTTTGAAGGAACTATTATTATTATTTATAAAGCACTGTAAATTTACACAGTGCTATACACTATAATACATACACTGTACAAACAACAAACTTCCACAGATTGAGTCAGAAAACAAATGAGTTTTGCTATCCTAGAGTAACAGAGAACCTGGAGTAGCAAAGCAAGACAAGCTTGAAATTTGGTTGTGAGAGCAGTAGAACAACCACATTTAAAGAATAAAAGACAGGTTTGCAAAGTTATGCAGAACACATGCAAGAACCAAGCATGTTTGTAAAAGGAAAGAGACTCAGAAGAAGCCTTTGGATTGTGGAAATCCAGGCTGTGGAAGGGTGTATGCATGGAGGCCTGAGAGAGGAATCCTGAGAGAGAAATCCTGAAATACAATACAGAGCACACAGCCAACCACCCAGAGAAAAGCAGAAGGCAATGAGGAAATAAATGGGACAGGATTGCTAACAGCTTTTTGGGAAAACTTTCATTGAGCAATTTAAAAAGGAAGGAAAAGTTTCCTTCTAGAGAGCGAAGGCTTTCTTTTTTCCTGCCCCCCTTTATTCTTGCCATGGAGGATGAAAAAAAAAATACTTTCAGTTCCTCAAGGCAAGGCCAGAGATAAGACACTGTGTGCACTACAGAGAGGACAAAGAAAGTTTGTTTTAAGAAAGCATGAGAGAGAGAAAGAGAGAGTTCTTGCAATACCCTAAAAGTGAACACTAGAGGCACTAGACAGTTAACAAGAGTTCCAGAGCATAACAAGAGTGCTATTTTAATGAAAAAGGAGATGAAGTTACCATTGCAGAATAAGTTTTAGCTGCACTTGATAACAGCAGCAGCAACAACAACAATAAAACTACAGAGAGACATCTTGCTAAGTTGAAAGAGTCTGAGAAGGATTTCTAACAAAGAAAGGCATTTCCAGACTTTAAAGAGTTTTTTTCAGTTCTTGATGAAACTTCTTGCTTTTTAAACTTTTGATGTTTATGAAATTCAACCACTTTTGAGAGTGTTTGGGACTGTTTGGATTTTGATTTTTGATTTTTGGGAAAAGGACACTGTTTCATCAATTTAGTGTTTTTTGAGTTTTGGAAGTTGTGATCCTGAGTGAGTTTTAAATGTTTTGTAACCAGTCCTGAGAAGATTTGGTAAAACTAAAGAAATAAAGACTGTAAGAAAGGACAGAGAACTGATCCTAAGAAGACTGTTATAAGTGGAATATATAATATAGTAATATATATATAATATAGTAATCACCATAGCTCTCAGAAAGGAAGTAGACACATGATGCAAAGGATCAATGATGTCTCACAAAAGAAAGATGACAGCCCCAGAGTGTTTTTGGAGCACCTCCAAAATGCTTATTGTCAGTATAGCCCCCCTGGATCCAGAAGAATAAGACAAGTAGTGGTAATGAGCTATCTTTCCCAGTCAGCTCCAGATACCTGGAAGAAGTTGTAGAAGGACTGAGGAATGTCCCAGCCTTGGCAGACAGAAGTTTAAGGAACAGTGAGAAGCAGATGCAGGAAAAAGCAAATTTGCTGGCCCAGCAGCACTGAAGGAGGATGACGTGTCCCATTGGACTGGAGAGGCCAGATGAGAGTATGTGGAATGATGATGCATGAGGATGAGGAAGAAGGCGTGGATGCGGAAAGGGTGCCATGAATTCAATGCTAGAGCTCCCCTTCTATTCCGCTTCCTAGGATGTTCCTGCCATGGTAATGAGAGATGTGGAGGAAGAAGAAGACTAAAGTAGAAAACAGAATACAAGAGTCTTAGCAGACAGCTGATGGCAAGATACTGTCAAAAATGGATTTTAAACCTTGCTTCTCTGGTGAAGCCACTGTATGACATGTTAAAAGGGAAAATCACTAGAGTCTGCACCTTTTTTGTGGATAGGCAAACACCAAAAAGACAACTGTAGCCCACCTGTTTTAGGATTACCAGACACCAGCAGACCTAGCATCTTGGTTCCTGGAATAAGCCTGTAGCCTGTTTCAATAAAAATAGGGACCCTGTGAGCCAAAGATAGCCAGGCTGTCTCAGAAACATTGTGGCTATCTCTCTTTTGTTGGAAGAAGCTGTCAAACTTATTTAAACTGTTAAAGTTATCAGCTCACATTAAATTCAAACCCTGTTGGAAATTTAAAGGTCTAAGTAGAAGACAAGTTTGAGATTGGAGAAATAATAATAACTTTATTACAGCCATTTGGTCCTATCCCAGAAGGCTAGGCCATCCCAACTTGGTCCAGAAGTTGTCATTTACATGTACAGCCTGTGTCACTTAGGAGAAGAGACACTGAGATATTTGACTGAACAAACTATATATATATATATATATATATATATATATATATTGACTGGCTCTCAAGTATGTGCAGAGATGCCTCCAAAGGTTGTGTGACCAGAGCTAAGTCAAAACCCCTACAAGAGACCTGTGTTACAGCCCGAAGTTGTACTTGAAGAAAATGTGCTAGGAAACTAAACTAAATTGGGTTAAGGTTTTATCAATGGCATTGTTAAAAGTCAGGTGTACACCAACCAGGTTTTTGGGACTGTCACCATATGAAATGGTGTATGGTGAACCACCCTTGGGAATCCATTTAATGAAAGGAGACCCTGGGCAATTGGAGAGACAGGAATTGATTAAAGGAGTGCAATTATTGAAAATGGTGTTAAAACAATTATATCAATTTGTGGGTGAAATCAGATACCCCTTTTCTGTCACTGCTCTTCACCTTTTTCTCCCCAGGAGAATCCGTATGGTTGAAGGATCGGAAGAGCAACTTGTTGGGACCACAGTGGAAAGGACCTTATGAGATACTGCTGACCACTCCCACTGCAGTAAAGTTGGTTGGAATTAAACCTTGGGTCCACTACACTCGCATCAAGAAGGACCACACCCAACAGGGACCTGTGTGGACCATACAGACCAATAAAGACAATCCTTTGCAGGTAAAGATCACCAAATAGCCTACAGATGGAGATGGAGGAAGGGGCAGCATCGCAACGTGAGCCCCCCTTCCGAGGTCATGATGCTAAGATCAGCCTCGAAGAACAGGAGGAATGGCTTCCGAGAGCCATTCTGAAAGACAGAAGGGACTTATGGGAAACGGGATGTGTTGCACAATTGATGTAGAAACACAAACACAAACATTTTCATTACCCCCACCTATATGCCCACCTTTATCCAGATTAAGCTGCCTCAGAAAGTAATTCCCTTTTGGTATACTCACAGAAAATTGGGAACGCTTTAAATGTATCTGACTGCTGGGTGTGTCACCAAATGCCCCTTGACTCACACACTGGGATGCCCTTTGAGGTAGTACCATTGAACTCTGCTGAATTGGCCAGACCGTATAGACAAGACAACAGTACGGGCTGGAGTTGGATAAAGTCTGAACCCTCCACCCAAGGGTACTATAGGATTGGTCAAAAGGTAGGACAATGGTGCTGGCAATGCAATGAGACCACAGGACCAAGAGTGGGCATCAGTAAGTGTAAAGTCAACCTAAAATTAAATGGGGCATATATCAATGGTAGCTGGGTGGCAGGATACACCTTGCAAAAAGTGGTTATTATGCATCATGGACAATGACTGCATCGTGTAAAAGTTCGTTCCCTGCCTTAAAAGGACATTATTTCATCTGTGGGATATGTGCATATGCTATTTTGCCTGAGAATTGGGCTGGGAATTATTAGAAATGAACTACCTGAGGGAATAATCAGAAATTACCGAGATTTGGAAGAAAGCAGGCAATTTGTAAAAGATTATGCCCCAATGAGACACTGGAGAGGCCATAGAGGCCTATTGAATGCAGTATATAGACTGCAGGCGGTGGTAGAAATCATGGCAAGTGAGACAGGTGAAGCCCTTCTTGGCCTAGCCAAAGAACAGAAAGAAATCAGAAAAATGGTGTTGCAGAATAGGCTAGCACTGGACACCAGGTTAGCCAGTCAGGGAGGAGTGTATACACTAATAAAACAGAAGTGTTGTGTGTACATCCCAGACAATGAGGAAGACATAAGACAACATGCTGACAGAATAGCAAAAATAGCAGAGGTTCCTCACATGGGAAAAGGATGGAATCTATGGGACTGGCTGACATCTTGGTTGCCAAACTTTGGATGGCTAAAGGGCTTGGTTGGAACAGGAATAATTGTCCTCGCAATAGGGCTATTGTTATGTATGTTAGTGCTATGCTTACTGCAATATATAAAAAGAAGTATTACTAAGGCTACTGCAGGCTTTGTAGCAAAAGAAATGATGATAATGAGGGCATATGATGAGCATTCATAGTGAAACTTGTTTTCACAACTTTCAAGAGAAAAAGGGGGGAATGATAGAGACACAATAATAATAATGCTTTCTTGCTTCTGTACTTTGCTTTGCAAAAGAATCAATAGTTACAGAAGGCCCATAGATTGAGCCTACAGAGTAAAGTGCAAATGGGCTGTGCTGGCCCCCACTCTTTCTTTCTGTGTGTGGCCGTAGCAAACACACTCACATAATCACCCCCTCCTTCCTCTGGAGGGCTCTAAATACAATGGCCTGTGTTTAGCAAGTGGCCTTGAAGAGCCTAGCTCAGCTAAGTATCTCTTTTGCAGTAGCTAGCTATCTCTACATTCCAGGCTCCAAGCAGATGTAATGCCAAGAAGAAAATACAGGACCATTGAGTGAACAGTGAACGCAACCAATCGCTTGTTGTTTAGAAAACAGCCCTCTGCGAAGGGCATAAAAGGGGGGTGACAAGAAGCCATCGGTGCTGCAGCCTTGGTGACACCTACGTTGGTGTGCTGCTGCCCTGCGCAGACAATAAAGCGTTTTTGATTCTAGCCAGTTCGGTCTCCTTGACTCTGCTTGTCCTCTGGCAGGCCATGGGCCTTCGGGTTCATGAGTTTGGGGTCACCCGCTACACTTCCTGTAAGCCCTTCCTCTTCCTCCTTCTCCTCCTCCTCCTCCTCCTCCTCCTCCTCCTCCTCCTCCTCCTCATGTCCTTCTTCTAAGCCTTCCTCAGGCCCTTCCTATAAGCCCTTCCTCTTTCTCCTGCTCCTGCTCCTCCTCAGGCCCTTCCTCTAAGCCTTCCTCTTCCTTTTCCTCCCAGATTTTGGGGGAGAATTGTGTGCCTTCAATTCCTTTCTGGGGACCCAAGGCAACACTGTCACAGGAGTCTCTTTGTAGGTTTTGTTGAAAGGTGTTTACCATTGCCTTCGTTTGAGGCTGAGAGAGTGTGCCTTGGGGGCTGGGGGTGTGCTGCGTGCCTTGAACCCGTGTCTAGTGACCCTATTCCCAGGGTTTCCTTGCCTTCACGTTTGCCTTCCACTTTGCCCTTTGTCTTCCTCTGAAGCTGAGAGAGTGTCTACTGCTCAAGGTTCCCCCGCAGTGGGTTTCATGGCCCAGAATGAATGCCATTTTCATCATGTAGATGTGTGTGTATGTGTGTGTGTGTTTTCTCCATCTTCCAACTGGCCATTCGTCTTGCTCTGAGGCTGAGAGAGTCTGACTTACCCAAGGTCACCCATTTTATATAATGGGACTTGAGCATCCATGGATTTTACTATCCAAACCAAATCCCAAAGGATACCAAGGGCCTATTGTTTTTCCATCTTTTTTTGCAAACAGCAAAGCAGATCTTGCTTGCCTGATCTTTGCATGTTGGGCAAATGCTAAGAGATGCCTTGTGGGTTAGGAAGAGGGTCCTGGCAAACAGTCCTCTTCCTCTGGACCCACAGACTCAGAAAGACATGGGCCCCCCATTCAATGGGACCCCTTTCTTTGAGGCTGCTCTAGGTCCAGGAGGGTCTCTCAGGAGAGATTGGGAAAGTCAGCCTTTGAGGAGTTCTGGTCCTTAAAGGTGAATATCTCCAGGCTTTGCTGAGAGGGCAATATTTGGCATTTGGGCAGATCCAGGCTGCAGGGCTCTCTCAGATCTGGTTCAAAAACACTGCAGAAATGATGATGATGATGATGATGATGATGATGATGATGATGATGATGATGATGAATCTTCCCTTCAAACCCACAGAGCCTTGTGGACGCTCAAATAGTAACAGTGGTCATAAACATATTGCAGAAATAATCCAGTTTGCAGAAATAAACCACTTTAACTTCCCTAGTTCAGTGCTCAGGAATCCTGGGAATTTTAGTTTATTATGGCACCTGAGTTGTCTGACAGAGAAGACTAAATATCTCACAAAACTACAGTTCCCATAATTCCCTAGCATTCAGCCAGACAGTTAAAGCAGCCCTGAACTTGGACCATTGTTAGCGGTTGGCTTGGAGCCTGAATAGGGTTCTAGAAGGCTGGTGGGTTTGGTCATTGGCTGCTTAGGAAGAAGGGCTCCTTCTGGGTTTCCTTGGCAGGAAAGGAAAGGTGGGTGCCTTGAGATGCCGATGGGAGACCCTTAAATTTGGTTCCTTTGTGAGAATGCTGACTGAGGGGGAAGAGAAGGGTGATGGATTTGGTCCCCAGGGAGGCCCCAGGGCAGGCAGGGCAGGCCACACAACATTTGCTAACTCCCAAGTCAAATCCAGGTTTCCCTTCTTTTGCCCAAGACCTAAACTGGACCAGAAAGGATCAGGCTTTATTTGCTTTCTTCTCCTGTAACAGGTGTTTTTCCTTGCCCTTTTTACACGTGGCAGTAAAGATACGATTCATCAGGGCCTGGCATTGAGCTTCCAGTTTTCATGCATGATCTTCAGACAGGAGATGAGGCTGCCTCTTCTCCATTTTGGAGGGAGCCCAATTCCAGGAAAGAGAAAAGGGCTCTGTGCAAACATCCAGATCAGATGCGAGAGCAGTAGCTTATTATAATTTGTGAGGCTTGGTTAATTGGTTTCTTCAACTAGAAAAATTGCAGGGGTCTATGGATTGGTTTAGTTTCTTGCTTTCTCTCAGTTGTGGTGGTACAAGGGCTCACTACTATACTCTGCATTCGCCATCTGGCTAGAAAGAAGGAGGCTAAATTAAATGCTTTTTATCCTTAGTTTTTTGTGGATTTTTGGGGCTATGTGGCCATGTTCTAGAAGAGTTTCTTCCTGACGTTTCGTCAGCATCTGTGGCTGGAATCTCTGAAGATGCCAGACACAGATGCTGGCGAAACATCAGAAGAAGCCTAGAAAGTGACCACATAGCCCGAAAAACCCACAAAAAGCTATGGAAGCCGGCCATGAAAGCCTTTGACTTCACGCTTTTTATCCTGTCTCTCCAAGCAAGTGAGAAAGAATAATTCTCTCATTTCCCCTTGATCTGGGAACAGACCTTTAAAATTTTCTCTCATTTCTACACAGGAAAGTATATTAGTACAGTGGAACCTCGCCATACACGGGGGATCCGTTTCGGATCCCGCCGCGTATGGCGATTTCTGCCTATGCTCGAGCCCCATTGTAAACAAAGGGGCTCGTGCACGGCGGCGCGGGGCGCAACGGGCACGCAGCGGTGCAACGGGCGCGTGCGGCCATTCAACTGAATGGGACGCGCCGCCCCTTCCGCCCTGCGCGCGTGCCGCGGCTTAAGCGCCTATGCTCAAGGCCGCGTATGGTGAGGTTCCACTGTAGATTTGAATGACAAACTGTGAGCGACTGTGGTTTGTAATTTATGCATTGGGCTGAATGAGATTTCTAGAGGCCCTGCCCCAGGTCCTAGGTTTTAGCTCACAAACCTCAGGACCTGAATTCACAACCCTATAAGAGAGATGGAGGGATACCAGAAAGTAGGCAACCAAAGTCCTATACATATTATCCAATTGTACCAGTTTGGTGCCATATTACCGGCTGTGGATCCATCTTACAGAAACCTGGGAATGGGGTGCTTAGAACTGGATGCTTGGTAGAGAGCCCCAGTGCAGTCCTTCATGAGAGTTGCTATATACTTCTAAGTGCCTGAAAGATGAAATCCCAGGATTCTGTTAGACAGAGTCCTGGAAGTTTCATGGTGTCAAAGTGCTAGGTTTGGGCAATGGAGATACAACCCAGGTGCCAAAAATGACCCATAGCAATTCTGGACAGACTCAATCAGTCTCTGTCTCTATTGGTGGAGGGCTATTTACACCAAGAAACCCATTGATCTTCAAAGGATCTCCAGTTTATTTAGTTTATTTATATACATCCATGCTTTCTCCCAATATAGGGACTCAGGGTGGCTAACAATAAATTTAATACAGTACAAATTCAAAACAATAACAATATTTTTTTTAAAAAAAATTAAATCATTTATACAGTTGGACCTTGAAAATAGTAAATTGCATCAAAAACCACATACAAACCTTGACCTGTGAATTCCAGTTCAAACTTTATCTCTGTTTTTCTTAGGATCCAGCCCTTGAGGCATCAGCATTTTTTGTTTGGATGAAATGTCTATCCAGATTCTGTCCTGTAAAACTATTAGAGCCCCCTTTGATGCTGTCTTTGATTCAGAACATATGATTTTAAGGTATCTTGTACTTCTATCTCCATCCAATAAACCTTTGAATTCTTTCAAGCATTCTGTTTTCCTGGCTTCCCATCCCAAGAGTTTGAAACATGGCCCTAGTTATGATGAATCAGTCTTTTTCTTAATGGAGGGCCCATTCACATTACCAAAAAAATCGGTTTTGAAACCGATTCATTCACGTGAAGTTCCTACTCACCCCGAATCTCACACAAGCGAATCCGGGGCTTGCACACCCGTTCCGTGTTAAATGGCCCCTAGCGCGGGTTTTTTGCAACCGGGTTATAAACCATTACTTTTTCAAAAAAACCGGTTCCTGGAAATATGAACTTCGCCCCGGTCGTGATCGGGGCAGTTGCAGGGGGAGGGCCAGGTTGCTGTGGGCGGGCAGTAGAGCCCGCCCCTCATGACCCCCTCACTCTCGAGCGCTATGTTGCGCAACCGCAGACCTTCCCGCCCACGTACAAATCAATGGCTGGAGAAGGGACAGGTCGGGCGGTGGGCATTTCTGTCCGAAACGAACATCCCCTCTTATGCCTCGTCGCTATCCATACCAGGCTCCCCCCGGATAATTTTTTTTTTAACTACTGTTGCGTTGACAAATTAAGCGCACAGACGCGCCTCTCCGATTCGTGCCTTAGGGGTTTGCAGGTGAAACTACACCCTTCTCCCTCTCTCCCCGGCCGGTAACTGTGCACCCACGGTCGCCCCTCGCTCTCCTTCACATGTTCGTGTCGCTGTAGCCGGCTCCCGCCATCAACTATTTTTTTTTTGTTTAAGCAGCCGCTTTGACAGATTATGTGCGCCGATGTGCGTATTTGGGGCCGCTGAGAGAAGGCTGTCTGGCCGGCAGTCCCCTACCCTTTCTCCCATCTCAACTGGTTACTGTGCACCCTTTGCCCCACCTCTCCTTCCCTTGTGATTAGCATTCCATTCCCGTCTCCTAGGAATTTTTTTTTAATTGGAATGCTGTTTTGATAGATTATGCGCACAGTTTCATAGTAATAGGGCGCTTCAATGGGGGTGTTTTGACAGTTGTAGCACACCTTTCCCCCCCTCTCTTTTGTGGACTTTAGTACCACTACCACCCCGGGACATTTAATGGGCCCCGGAAACCCGCCCCCCCGTTTCCCCACAAGTGCAATGTGCAGTTCTACATGTTGGCCGCCACTCCTGCGAGCGCCATGCCAAAATGCCATGCCAGGTTGTGGGTGGATGCCCAGAAACTTGACCAATAACCTTTCGCCCCTTATCCCTCGCCCTCAGTGGCACCTCCCCCAAGCAGACGGCGGATGTGACCTAACCCCAATTTAGGGTCACCTGGTGGGCACCTATTGGCTGCCCAGCCAATGGCGAGGCTTGTAACCTGCCAGGTGGGCGATGCCAACCCCGGACCTCCCTCATTTTCAAATTTGCCCACTCCCCCTTTTTGGGGGCTTGGCGCCATTGCTGTTTCTAACCTCGAGCTGGTAGGATCATCACGACCCTTTCCAATGGCGGGATCGCAAGCACATGGCGTTTCGGAGATGGCTGCCAGGAAATCATCTGGTAGGGGGATAGCATGGAAACATGCAGAAACTGTGGACCTAATAGCGCTGTGGGGGGAGGAAAAGGTGCAGCAGCAACTAAGGGAGAATCACAGAAACATAGATGTGTTTGAAAACATCGCCGCAGAAATGCGGAGGAGGGGCCATGACAGAAATGCGGAAGAATGTCGCACGAAATCTAAGGCATTGAAAAGAAAATTTAAGGAGGAATATCAAAAATCGAGGATGAGCGGAAGCGGCGCAGTAGAAATGCCATTCTTCCACGAGCTTCGCAGAATATTGGCGGGGGATGCCAGCGTGGAGGCAAAGCGGGTCTCGGACGAGACCGAAGTTACGTACCACGACAGCGAGAACCTCGAGCTGGTGGAGGAAGGGCCCTCTAGACCCATCACGGAGCAGGACCCCTTGGCGGATTCGCAGGCTCCCTTGGCGGACTCGCAGGATCTGTTTTCCCAAGGTAACATGCCAATACTAATGTCCTCTATAAAAAAGTTTTGAAAGAATGTGCGCATGTGTTCCATATTATATGCACTAGAGTTTTGCCAATTGAGCAGTTGGTTTCCGCTGTGTGCCAGGCCCCCTTATGTGGCCCGCCGCCGCAATGGAAAGCCGCTCATGAATCCCTGAACACCGTTTCTGTCTATGTGTCCGTGTGCCTGTGGCATCCGAGCAAGGCTGGTTTACTGTGCATTTTTATCTCCGCTTTACAGAGACCGTTGTTACTCCGGATCCAGATCAGGAGATAAATCTGGTGCTGCAGGAGATTGATCCGCAGACCCTGCTGCGAGAACTGCAGCAGCAGGAACCAGCGGCCAGCAGCTCGGGGTCTAACGGAAACCAAACCCAAACCCGGGCGGGAAGCAATGGTAGGTTCTCCATTGATGACAAAATGCACTTTCGGCTTCTGCTTTGCATATGGTGTGTGTATAGGCTGTGTTCAAAATACATTAGATGTATGGGCTCCCCTCCATTAATTGCATCCTACCAGAACCTTTATTAACACAGTAATCTTGGCATAAAATCACAAGCACTGGTCAACCTGAGCTTCCCCTTATCACCCATGGAGGTAGCACATGGCAAACCCCAAAAGTCTGGGGTTCCCCCAGCAGCCATTTTCCTTCCCCCCCTCCCCTCAAACTGGAATATCAGGTTTGTTTTCAACCCTGGCTGTGCCTACTATAAAAGACTGGAGAATGCCATTCAAAATCTTCCACCCTTACTTTTGTTATGGAAATTGAGTTTGGACTGCTGAATAGAGGGTAGCCTCAACTGTAATTGTTTTAATTGTAAAGCCTGATATTCCCCTTGCTCTCCTCTAGCCGCTAGAAGGTCAGGAAAAGGGGCACCCTTTGAGAGTGGGACCTGTGGAACTGGTTTCTTAATTGTTTTCCGCTTGTAGAAGGGCATAAACAATGGGTAGGCGCTTCAGCACCATTAACCCACTGCAAACCTTGGGCTAATGGCCAGGCATCCGCCTTGGGATGGCCAATGCTGTTGTCCTCCAACAATAACAACAATAGTAATTTTTGCCCTCATGGGATATCAGCATACACAGGTCTATAGCTGGCCCCCAATGGTAATGTCTTCTTCTTCCTGCCTCACCACTTACAGTTCCCTATTAAAATTCCTTTTCTCTTTCAGCTTGTGCCATCATGAACCCCCTAGCAGTAATGACTCCTGCGGAGAGATTGGCCCTCATTAAACGCAAGAAGGTGAGGGACTCTGCCACTGCGGCCCTTGAAAAGATTGCCACCCAGTCCGCTGCCCAGATGAGTTCGCTTCTGGGTTTTTTGAGGGAGGAGAGTCAAAAAGAGGAGGCCAGGGAAGATAAATCACTCGGCGTCATGACACAGCTAATTGCTGAGGACAGAGAGAGCATGCAGCAACTAACAGGTGCTCTGCTGGCTAGCAACCAGATAATGGAGAAAATGTACAAGCTGATGGAGTCGCAGGGTACCCAAGGCAATGCTACTGGCATGCCGAGGAAGAAGCGCTTTAAGCGTTCCCCGGGCTCCATGCAACCATCAAATAATTCCCCTCCTGGCCCTTCTGTCAGCCAGCAGGAGTCTCAGGGAGGGTCTACAGCATCATCTGGGGGTGCGGTTCCTGGACCAAGTACCAGGCCCAGCCGCAAGATTAAGAAGCCGGTAACACTGTCCCCATGATTAAAGTTTTGGACCATGTTACATAACATCTGCCTTACTTCCAATGTTTACATTGGTTTAACTGTTTATGACAATTTTTACATGACTAGTTGTAATGGTTCCACATTTGACGTGTATCATGTTGTTAACTGAAATGGTTGTAATGGTTTTACATTACAAATGTTTCCTGACAAGGAGTTAAATTGTTGTAATGATTTTACATTACATATTGGCCTCTTAGTCCTTAGTTTTGAGGTGGCCTAATAAAACCAATGTTCTATAAACATGTGTGTAATATGTATGTCTCCAGCAGACAAGTAGCATTGCAAAATGACCACAAGGAAACATTCTTTCAAAAAATACAAACTGTGTATTTACAATGTACACACAATATATTAACTATTTACACATCCTCAAAGTCCTCCGGCCAGCGCTGGCGCAGGACACGCTCCAGCCTCTCCACTCTCTGTTCCAGGCCCTCGAGCCTGGACAGCCTCTTCTCCATCAGGGCCAGCCTCTGGTCTTGGGCCCCTACTCGTAACAGAATATTGGAGTACCCTACAGACAACAAACAAGAACAAATAGATGTGTCAACACTCTCTTCACCCCAAAGTGCCAGTCACATATTCACTAGCACCAAAACTACTCGTAACATGATGTCTTTAGCAGACATGTAACAGCAGTCTTTCCACACTTAGGTGCCACAGTGTTGCCCTGCTTGTGGCAACCGCCTTGTGGCATGCACTCCTCCACACAAAAAAGCATACATGTACACTGATGTGTCAGCTTGCTAGAAATAGACAGGACACATACATGCACAATTGTCTACAGTCTTGCTTCCCGCTAATAGTACTGCAGGACTTAAATCCCAAGATTTAACTAGAGCAAACATGTTTGCAACTCACAAAGTGCGGGTGGTGCCGCTGCAGCGACCCCAGCAGCATGGGACGGTCCAGGCTGCGACTGCGATTCCTCAGCTGTTGGGTATAACAGAATAGTTAAGTACACATTACTTGGTTTGTTGTGTGACAGTTTAACCGGCCGCAGAGGGTGTGGGGGGGTGGGGGCGTCCTAACATACCTCGTAGCAACTGCTTTGCCATTACCTCCAACAGAACAGAAATGGGGCCTGACAGCAAAATATGCTTCTATAACACCTCCCTTGGAAGGGTCAGAGTGGATGACCACATAGTGTCCCACGGTCTAGTTTTCCTCTTCCTTGGCAACCTAATTCCAAAAACAAACTCCTGCGTGATATTCCCTGATCCAACGTACCCTCGATCTGCCCCGCCTCCTCCTCCTCCTCCTCCGCTGGTGGCTCGCGGACAGCAGGTGCCTCGTCCTCTCCCTCCTCTCCCAACACGGAGGGCTCCTCCTCTTCCTCCTCCTCCTCTTCCTCCTCTTCGGAAGACGGCGAGGAAGAAGGCTCACGGCGCCGGGACCCCCTCCTCCTCCTTGGTCTTCCCCGATCAGAGTCGGGGGCTGGAAAAAAATAAACGGTCTCAAGGAAAGATCATGCGCACAATTAGTCATTCCGTCCCCCTACTTGTGCAACCCCACCGCGCAACCCCACCGGTAGCCAAACCTTTGACACTTACCTGGCGGGGGCCTCCGTTCCCGAGCTGCAGGCCGCCCTGCCCTCCGCCACATGTCCGCCAGCCTCTGGTAGAAAGGCGGGCGGACATGTCGCGGGGGGCTGCCCTGGGCGATGTCCCAGGCCTTGAAGAAAGCAGCCTTAAGATTTTTGAACCTGGTCCGGCATTGCACCGGAAGCCGTCTCCAACCGTGCCTTTCGAGGTGCCGGGAGGCTCTCTCGTACAGATGGAGGTTGGGGTGGCTGCTGGATCGCATCAGCCGCCTCAACCCCGCATCTGTACGGCTGAGAGAATCGAGCAGGAGGTCGGTTTCTTGTGCCGTCCAATGCTCGATCCTTGCGAGCCTCCTCGGCGCCATCTTCCCCCAACGGACAGACTCTGCGCACACATGGGCCCAAAGTTTCAAAAAGTAGCCCTACACCTGTTAGCCAATGGCTGGAGGGCTCCACAGGTAAATTGTTACAATGTAGTCAACTCAAGCTTGGCGCCGTTAGAGGAGGAGTGCAGCCGGTGACATCACTCCCCCTCCCCTACGGTGGCCCAGAGCGGCCTAAAACTATGCGCATAGCGTGCATGCGCATAAATTATCAATTTTTTTTTTTTTGGCAGTTACATGTTGTGTAAACGCTTGCATGAAGAAAGGGTTGGATCTTGTTTCCTATTCAGGAAACCAGACTTCTCCCTCCTAAAGAATTCTGCAGGACACAATCTGTACTATGGCCTGTATTGGGGTGCTCCATGCGAGGCCAGTGCATTGCAAGTTGGGGGAAGCTGGTAGTTGATGGGACAGGGAACAAATGGTGTGGCTTATTAAACCAGCGAAATGCACAACTGTGCATGTGGTCAGGGCCTCCACTGTTCCAACACAGCAAAGCTGCAGACAATGTAATGGGAGGAGATTTATGCACCACCAAGCTATAACCTAAAGTTGCACAACTGAATGGGAGTGCAAAGTTTGTTCCACTGAACGTGGCATGTGATGGCTCTCACAGTTCCCCTCTCCCACCAACACTAGAAGGAGATGCAGGGTGAATGTCATGACATCCCTAAACACGCGCACCCAATCTCGCAGTACGCTCATGGCATGTTGTGTTTCCAAGGAAGAAAAGGAAAACATAAAGAATAGCAAAGGCAAACCTTTATTTTTGCAACAGTGAAGAGAAAAAAACACAAAACCGCGGTGGTAGACAAGTGTTTAAGGGACCCGATGCTTTAAATCCCAGAAATACTGCACCAGTGCCTCCCTTGTTTGCACACCATCTGCTTTTTCCTGGTCGGCGTTTGCAGTGCGTAAACTGGCAGCATTAAGCACAAATCGCCTTGGCCGAGATGGTGCCCCCTCCAAAATGCGCCCTCCAGTCTCGACGAGGTTGTGGAGAACACAGCATGCCACTATGACAGAGTTAACGTTCTCCTCTGCCAGCTCCAATGGTGCGGTGAGACACCGCCATCTTGCCTTCAAGCGGCCAAAGGCACGTTCCACCGTGTTCCTGGCTCTATTGAGGTGGCGATTATACAGGGCCTGGCGCGGCTGGAGAGTGCCTTTGAATGGGGTCATGACCCAGTTTTTCACCCCATATGCTGCATCTGCAATAAGCAGTGGGCCCACCTGCTTGCCACAGATGGTGACAGTAGGATTCCCTGGCACAAACAGGCCTGCACGCATGGTTTGGTAGATGGAAGAGTGGCGGAAAACGAAGCCATCATGCGAGGTCCCGCTCCATCCAATGCACACATTGATGAATAGTCCAGTGTGGTCCACTGTTCCCTGCAACAGCATGCTGTACGTGTCCTTGCGGTTGATATACTCCCCACCCTGACGCACTGGCGAAATGATGTGACAGTGGCACCCATCAACAGCCCCGATTACTTGTGGGAATCCCATAGCCTCAAAGCCTGCCATGATCTGGAATAGAAACAGCACACCTGTAAATAGCACAGCAAGGCTAAAGGTCGGCAGTCATGGAACAAACCTGCATGTATGTAAATAGATATAGCGTGTCACCCCACCTAGAACCATTGCTGAATGATAATAACTTAGAGGTTAG
Source organism: Sceloporus occidentalis (assembly GCA_023333645.1). Taxonomy (NCBI): domain Eukaryota; kingdom Metazoa; phylum Chordata; class Lepidosauria; order Squamata; family Phrynosomatidae; genus Sceloporus; species Sceloporus occidentalis. Next base: position 28,373,824 of record JALMGF010000007.1, on the reverse strand, counting down.
TGTTGTTGTAGTTACTATTATATGCAAAGCAGGAATATATACAAGTAGATCTGCAAGAAGGGGGGAAGGAAGACTTACACCGCCTTCAACAAATCCCAGAAAAGAATGGGAAGTAATCATAGCAATATTATGAGAAAAATGGCAAGTAGGTAAATAATAACATTTATGGTATCCCCACCCTAAAGCCAAGGTTTGCTCACAGTTTGTTAATAATGCATCTAGACTTTTCCCTACCCTGAAGGGTGTAATCAGTGGCAGCAATAGCAATATTAAGTACCTTCCTGTGGTCCCCGAGGTACACTGTCTTGTGAAGGAGGACTTTCTCTATAGCCAGGACTACAGAAATAAAAATGGTGCACACTGTCGATTTCCCCACGCCGAACCAGGTGGCCGCTGTGCCATAGGACCCCTGGTTAGCCAGGATCCAAAGTGCGATTGCCACCCTCTTCTCCACCGGTATGGCGGAGCGCAGACGGGTGTCCTCCCTGCAGATCTCCGGACGCAGCTGTTCGACAATAAGCAGGAAAAGCCTCCTAGGCATCCTCAGATGCTCTATCCATTTTTCATCGGACCAAACGGTGCATAACAGCTTCGGCCAGAAGTCCGTCTCGTGTGGGTAGACCCACCACCTCCTGGGCAATGGCCGGAGACATTGGGAAATTCTCCCACCCACAGTCGCTACAGTTTGCTGGGCAAGGCGACCAACCACGAGGCTACTCTTCCTGCGAGCGTGCTTCCTCCTACTCTCCCTCCTCCTGTTCGCAGCGAGCATACAGTGGAACTGTTGGAGGCGCCTATGCCTGCGCCGCAACAACGCAACAACAGACCTGATTATAGCTTGTTGGGCCAGGATGAGATACAACAAGGGATGCATCTTCCGCTCTTACTGTTGGAACTGCAAATGCCGGACAAAATGGCGACAGCAGATGTGTGGTCGCAAGGCAATTGCCAACAGCGGAAGTAAACATGTAAACCAACACAAAAACAAAAAAGACACGTGACTGTTGGGAACCTCGCGAGAAAGAAACGGCGTGCATGCGCATAAGCTTTCAAAATTGAAAATAATGTTATTTTTTCGTGTTAAAAGGGAAGGGTGAGGTACGTATGCAAAATTTCCGGGAAAGGCGGAACTGTGAATGTTCATAAACGGGATGAAATAAGAACTGAGGGGGAAAAGAACACACACATGCGCATATGTTTTCAAAAATTACAGTAATTTTTTTTTAAATTGAAGATTCAATGAGAATGAAATCTTTCCGGGGAAGGGACGGTTAATGTTCGGAAACATGAATCAAAGCGAAAAAAACAATAGGGGAAAGAAACGGGGTGAATACATAACGCACGCATGCGCACAATCTTTCAACCCAAAGCAAAAGAAAAAAAAAATCCCCAGTCTGTTCCGGGTGCGTCAGCACCTACGTCGCCACCTACATCACTTGATTGACAGATCTTAACATGCGGAAAAACCGAACAGGTTCGCAAATGACCGGGTAAGACGCCCCATATTTATTCGGATTGCGGGAATATGAACTTTCACCCGGGTCAAACTGCCGCGGGTGGCTTCGAAGGTGGAAAAGCAATGGGCACTCGCGACCGGGTAGACCCGAAGAGGGGCCTTCCGGATCGACCCAGATCTGACCAGGCTTTATGGGTCAGTCTGAAAGGGGCCGGAGATACAGAGCGAGGGCCCCAGGATCCCCACTCCTGGCGTAAGACCTGGCCCAGTTCATTGCAGATATCTGACATACTTAATATTAGAGCCAAACTGAGAGGTTTTGGGAGTCCCTGTCCCTCCAAAAGTAACTTTCCCAAGAGCACTCTATGTCTCCCTTCCAAAGACCAGCAGTGAATGGAGAAGGAGGCCTTGGGGAAGCAGAGGAGAGCTTGGCTTGACCCCAAAGGACTCTCCCTTGAAGGTTTCCATCTCTCTAGGAAATGGAGGAGCCTTGGAGGGAGACTGAGGACTAGGGCATGCTGGGAAAAGCTTCAGGGGAGCTTATGGGAGCAAATGTGGGTCTTTGCTTTCTCTTCCCGATGACTTTCCTGCTCTCTTTTGACAGGCTTGAAGACAACACAAGGTAAGCTCAATGGTGGAAAAGATTGCAAAAGCCATCTTCTCTGTATATTCCATGCTCACCTCCATGGCACCTTAGGAGTAAGCAAGTCTCCACTGAGGGCAGCAGAGTGAAAAAACAAAATCTAAAATGGGGAGTGGTTTTTGAGATCCTGATGGTCTTCTGAGAGGAAAATGTCAGACCCTGAAACCAATCCTGGCCAGCTTTTGGGAAAGTGCCCTTAAGGTTTGGTCCAAACGGCTCTCAGCCCCTCGCAGATTGTCCCTTCCCTGAGTCTTGCTCTCCTGGAGGCTCAAAGGGGATTCTGTGGGGCCTGGGCACCTCCTCTTCTTAGGGACCCTCAGCCCCAAGTTCAGCTGACAAATGGTAATTTGCCCATGAGGAGCCCCCTGTTCCCCGCTCTGTCTTGGCACATGCTTTAGGAAACATCTTCCATGGGAATTTGGGAGCTCCTAATCTTAGTGGAAATGGGAACCTCTTGGATCCTCCTCTTTTTCCCAGCCGGGAAACAAGGTATAGTTGTGAATCTCTTCCAAGGAAAAGAGGGGTTGTTGTTGTTGTTGTTGTTGTAATAACAGGGCTCCAGTCATTTTGAGATCTTCAGGCAGTAAAGTGAGGTTTATGCAAATGCAGAGTGACATCACTGCTAAGGAAGGCTCACTTGACCAATCAGAGAGCAAGATGAAGGTCCTTCTGGAAGCTTCCGTGAGAAGGAGATATAAGGCCTGAGAGACCAAGAGACAGTTGGGGGAATTGTGTCGGTTGGAGATCGAGAGAGAGAGAGTTAAAGAGCGGATCTTGGAAGTTAGTCTCAGAATTGGACGCTTAGGTGTATTTATTATTTTAATAGCTTGTATGAATTGAAAATTATATACTTACAAATATTGTACCTGCAAGATTCTTAATATCTTGCATGACTTATATTTTAGTTATATTTTGTTAGCTATGATAAATACCTCCTTAGAGTATCTAATACTTGACACTCCTTTTACTTTTACACGTGTTTTGGCTCGGTTGATGATTGTCAGAAACAAGTCTAACAAAGTCTTCATCAACAAAGTCAAATTTCAGAACAGGAGTCTAAACTCAAAACTTTATTGAAAGAAAGAGATTGCATAGAAGGCACAGTTCATGGCGTTATAGTCAGATCTAACTAACAATAAAGATTTGACCATTTTATATCCCCAATTAACATCCCACCCTACAACAAGACCTATTGGGTATTTTATTCCTGCTAGAAATATAATTTACAAGTTAATTACCTCATCATCCAAAATCTCCCCCCAAATATGTTGTTTTGAGAACCACTGAATGGTCAGCAAGTTCCCACCAAACCTCCCCACACGAGTGAGATAATTCCCATCTGCTCCCACCATTTTGCAACCTTAAATTAAACCAAAGTACCAATAAACCCAGTCAAGCAATCTGGCCAAATAACATACATTAAACTTAACTCAAACCAACCCTTTCACCTTCTCAGCTATCCCATCAGGGGCGGGGTGGGGGGCGAGGAGGGGGCATGTGGGCGAGGGAGGCTTGCGTGCTTGCTATGGTTCCCATTCCTTTCCCTCCACATTATGTTCACTCCAGGAATTAACCCTTCCGCTATCCAGCTCCACAAACTCAATGAATTAACCTTCCTCACCATCCAGTTCCATAAACGTCACTCAACCCTTATTTCCAAATATATAACACCACTACCATTTTCTATAAACTATATGATTACATTCAGTTTGGGATTCTTCCATATTTCTCCAACAACAAATATGGACGAATCCAATTATACATCAACAGTTACGGAAGAATCCAAATTTTACATCATGGTTTGACACCTGGTTCAACTGGTTCAAGTAATTGGTGTGAACCTCTCAAGTCCTTGTTTTCCAACATTTTAAGGAGTTCCGTTTAGCATCTGTGACTAATATCTGTGAAAGGAAGGAAATGGGGCACCAAAACTACTTTATCTCTCCAGTGTCTTTTCCTAGATGACCTTTGCTTAGCTGTATAGTAGATCCCAGGCGTCCCTCCTCTCTTAATACTGATATGACTCTTCTCTGGCTTTGCGCTTCTTTATAGAAGAACTTGAGACTCATCAGAGAATTCAAACTGAGGAGAAATCAAACAAATGTGCGAAATGCTTTGCTTTTATACCTTTAGAGGTATCCACTAGAGAGAAAGTGGAGAAATGTGAGCAGTTGAAAGTACGTTTTTGGTTGTTTATAAGTTTATTATTTGATAAGACTTAATTAAAAAAATTAAATAGGAAATATTTTTTTGGAGAGGCAGCTTTCATACATTTTATTGTACGGTTGTCACTTCCTTTTTGCGGACTTGGTATCCGCAGCCTCACTCCTTGTGGGAGGGACAGGCGACCATTAATAAAACAGCGTGCTCCTGCATACACTTCCCCTCCCAGTGCCATGGGTGTGCAGACCATTATTTTGTATGGGACTCGAATATGTGAGAGTCATCATTTTCACGAGGGGTCTGGAACGGATCCCCCACAAATTGGGAGGGGCTACTGTATTTTGTAAAGCTCCATTATAATCTTCATTTTTGCTACTTCTGCTACAAAGCTCATGGTCTGAAAGTATCTTGTCCTTAGAGAAACATTCAATAAACCTCTGCCCTATTTTGAGCATCCTGTATTCTTCATTGAGTATATAGAATCTGAAGGACAGTGTCAATTGCAGAAGTATCAGTTTTAGCATAAATGAGGTGTTGCTAGAATTCAACTGGTTGTGACGATGAGAAAGGATGCTGAAGATGAATTCCTGTCTCCTATCTAGCCCTATATCGACACACACAACATGCACTGACTCCCGAGTCAAACTCTGATTTCCCTCCCTGTCCCCAGGATCTAAACTTGGGCTAGAAAGGATCAGGTTTTATTGGGGATCTTGTCCTGTAACCTGTGTTTTTCCTTGTCCTTTTTGCATGGAGCAGTAGGGGGGCTGTACATCAGGGCTTGGCATTGAGCTTCCAGTTTTCAGGGATCATTTTCATGAAGGTGACGATTGTGCCTCTTTTCCATTTTTGGGTGGGCAACTCCAGTCAAGAGGAAAGGGCTCTGCACTAATATCCAGCTCATATGGAAGAGCAGTAGCTTATTAGAATTTGGAAGGCTTAATTCATTGGTTGCTTCAACTGGCAAAGATTGCAGTGGTCTATGGATTGGCTGTGGTGTTACAGTGGCTCCCTACTCTGCATACATGCCTCTTTTCACTTCCATACAGAAAAGTATATGGAATATCTTTGAATGACAAGATGTGAGCAACTGTAGTTGGTACTTTATGCATTCAGCTGAATGCCATCACTAGAGGCCCTGCCCCAGAACCTAGATTTTAGCTCACAAACCATGGGACCTAAGACAATCCTGAATTCACAACCTTACTAGAGAGATGGAGGGACACTAGAAAGTTGGCAACCAAAGGCCTAGTCATACTTCCCAATCATAGCAGTTTGGTGCCATATTAACAGCTATGCTTCCATCCTATATAATCCTGGGAATTGTAGTTTGGTGAATGGGGTGCTTAGTATTGGCTGCTAGGTATAGAGCCCTAGTGCAGTTCTAGTGAGAACAAGGTTTGTGAGCTAACTTCTAGTGAGAGTTGTACCTCATGAAACTAGAAATCCCAGGATTGTGTTGGACCGAGACCTGGAAGTTTCATGTTATCAAAGTGCTATGTTTTGGCAAAAGAGATGTATCCTCAGGTGCCAAAATTGGCCCATAGCAATTCTGGACAGACTCATCAAGTCTCTGAAGTCTCCATCTCTGTTAGTGGAGGGGCTATCTCCACCAAGAAACTCTTAGATCTCCAAGGGATCTCCAGTTTATTTAATTTAGTTATTTGTATCCCCAATACAGTGCGCCCGCGCCATACGCGGGCGCGCCACACGCGGCCTTGAGCATACGCGCCCATTGCGCGTAAGGCAAGGACGCACTGTATAGAAAATCATGATGGGTAATAACAAATTTTAAACAGTAGAAATTCAAAACAACACAAAGGTATTAAAATTATAACTATATATATATATTAAAAAATTAAACCATTTATAAAGTTGCACCTTGAAAATAATAGTTTATCAAAACCAAAATAGAAACTTTGACCTTTGAATTATGCAGCAGTTCAAACCTCATACCTTGTTTTGCTAAGAATCCAGCCCTTGAGGCATCAGCATATCCAGAAAGGAGAGAAAGTGGAAGTGTGAAATACTTTTTGTTTGGAGGGAGAGTCTATCTAGATTCTGTCCTGTCAAACTATTAGAGCCCCCTTTGATGCTGTCTTTGCTAGTTTTTAATAGTAAGCTTTTACCAGAGGACCTCAATGTGTGGGGCGGATTATATGGGAGAAGGCGATCCCGTATGTAAGCTGGACCCAAGCCATGAAGGGCTTTACAGGTTAGACCTTGTACTTTGCCTTTACTAAGATCTTGTACTTTGCCCATAAATTAACAGGCAGCCAGTGAAGAGACTTTAGAATAGTTTTAATATGATCATCTCTAGATCTTCAAGTGACCACTCTGTCTGCCATATTTTGAATTAGATGAAGGTTCCGGACTTGGTGCAAGGATAGCCTTTTGTAGACCGCATTGCAAAAGTGAAGACGTGAGGTTATCAGCGCCTTCAGGTCCCAGGAAGGGACACAGCTGGCGTATCAACCGAAGCTGATAACAGGCACTCCTGGCCATTGCATCTATCTGAGCTGACATCTGGACAGACAGATCCAGGAGCACCCCCAAATTGCAAACACAATCCTTTAGGGGAAGTGTGATACCATCCAGGACCGGTTGACAAACCTCCATACCCAGATTAGGACTTCCAACAGCAAGCCCCTCTGTTTTACCTGGACTCAGTTTCCATCTGTTTTTCCTCATCCAACACATTACTGCCCCAAGACATTCATTCAGAGGGGAGATGCCTTCCTTAGTTGACACTGAGGCCTGGCGTATGAAGAGGTATAGTTGAGTATCTGATCAGTGTACTGATAATACCCCACTCCATGCCTCCAGATGATCTCTCCCAGTGGTTTCATGCAGATGTTAAACAGCATTGGTGACAGGATGCCGCCCTGAGGAAAGCCAGATTTAAACTCCCTTTTAGAGGAACTACTGTCCAAAAGCATCTCCATCTGGAATCTGCTTGAGAGATAGGACTAGAACCACCATAACGCATTGCCCCCTATCCTCAATTTCCTCAGACCTTTCTGGATGCCATGGTCGATGGTATCAAAAGTCGCTGAGAGATCCAAAAGCACCAGCAGGATCACATTTTCCCTGTTGATATTCAAGAGGAGATCATCTACTAAGGCAACCATAACAGTTTCGACTCTGTATCTCATCCTGAAGCCAGTTTGAAATGGGTCCAGATAATCTGTTTCATCCAAGACAGCATGGAGATGAAGAACAACTGCCCTCTCAATCACCTTGTTTAGAAATGGAAGATGGGGGACCGGTCTGTAATTTTTCATGTCCAAGGGATCTAGGGAGGGCTTTTCCATAAATGGCCGTACCACCGCTTCTTTTAAGCAAGATGAAAAATAGCCCTCCCTAAGAGAAGCATATCTCAGGTGAGTCCTAAGTGCATCTCCTCCTTGGATGACCAGCCATGAAGGGCAAGGGTCAAGAGGGCAAGTTGTCTTCTTCACACTTCCAAGGAGCTTGTCCATATTTTTGGTACTTACAGATTCAAATAGACCCAGTATGATCTTATTCACAGAGTCACTGGACACCTCACCTATAGCCTCTGCAATAATGCCAGTGTCCAATTCGGCAGTTATCTGAGAGATGTTCTCTGTGAAATAGTAATTTAAATTGTCACAGTGAGCTGTGGAAGGCTCTAATAATGAGTTCTGGGGGGAAGGTGCCTGAGTCAGGTTCCAGGTGCCCCCCCCCACCCCCTCGAATTCAGCACTCCCTTTATGCTTTTCGTTCCTTGGCACTTTCACTCTATTCCTTCCTTCTTCTCCTTTAACATACATCCCTTCAAGGGAGTCTAAAGCCCTTTCAGCATGTTCCCAGAACTGGGGGGGGGGGGGGCATACTTTCTGGGGCTGAGGGTCTCTCCACTGGTTCTCCTCCACAGGCTTGTTTTGAAGGGAAAGATATGTATGTTGGAGAGTGCCTAATCCAGATCCTGTGGGCCTTTAAGCCTAGTTCCCAGGTTGCCAGGTGGGGGGTGTCAGTCACCCCAGAAGGGGCTTTGGGGTCCCTCCATCTCCCTCCTCTTGGCTTTGGGCTAAATTTGGGTCTTCTCTCCCCCCAGACAGAGCCCCATTGAAGTACCTGGGCCCCAAGGCCATGCCTCTCTCCAAAGATCCCACCTGCCCTCTTTTCTCATAATAACCCCCCAAGTACCTGGGCCCCAAGGAATCCCCCGAGGAGTGGGCAGGGAAGGGAGAGGAGGACTGGCAGAGCCCCTGCCTTTCTTTGGGGTGAGGAGATCAGGGTTTCCTTCTTTCTTATAACCCCCCCCCAACTCCCCCCCTCCAGAAGACCCTGCAGCCAAATCTTCGAACAAACGAGGGCTCTCCTCACTTTCCTCCCTCAGAGCAGGCTGTGAGGGTGGCAGGTTCAGGGGCTGAGACTGTGCATGCACATTTGCCACCAGAGGCTCCTCCTGACCATGCGCAGGGACCGCAAGGACCATGCTGCTGCTGCCGCTTACTCCACTGTCGGCCTTTGGAAGAAGGGAAGGAGCCCTGGCGGCTCAGTGTTTAAATGCCTGTACTGCAAAACCATAAGGTTGTGAGTTCAATACCTGCGAAAGGGTTCAAGGTTGACTCAGGCTTGCATCCTTCTGAGGTCGCTAAAATGAGTCCCCAGATTTTGGGGGGCAATTAGCTTGTAATTAGAAACCTCTTAAACACTGTTAGTTCAGTATGAAGCGGTATATAAATGAAGCTGTTTGTTTTTGTTTGTTCTGAAATGGAACCCAAGCTGCGGAGCTGGACTCAGGAGGGAAAGGCTGGGAAGGCTCTGCTTTGTACATATAGCTCTGATGTCTGTCTGTCTATCTGTCTATAAATATGTGTGTGTTTGCCTCTGTTCTTATGGCTGGGAATGGAGCTGAGGACTGAAGAGAGAAGAAAGGGTCAGTTTTGTGCAAATGCAGAACTTCTGTGCATCAATGAGTCCAGTGTGTTGAAACAACAAAGAACTTTATTAAGAACACATAGTCAGAAATTCGGTGTTTAAGCCAGTACTGCCCTCCCCAATCCAATGAATACATTACAACCCCCGAACCTAAAACTCCACCCTCTTCTAAACCTAGCCCCCACCTCCACTTCCCACAGTCTATGCCCCATAGGTAACAAGGCCCCCTTTGCCATTCCCACAAACAAGCCCTTTCTCTTAATGCCGGCCTCCAACTTTCTTCAGCAAACATCCCACACATTCCAAAGACTATCATGCCCATAACTATTCTAGACAGCTGCAACAAATCCTAGCCCCCCATCTAGCTAACCTAGACCATAACCCATAATCCTTAGCCAAGTTTATAACCCAAAGCAATGATCTAAACTAATAGCAATTAAGGCATAAACTTAACAAAATATAACTTTAAAACATAAACGGACATATGGACAGACAAACCTTACAAACAAAATCATAAAGGCCTTTTCACTGCTGCATTGAAAATATATTTTCTTTTTTGAAAAAATTATTGAACATTCATTAAAAAGACATACAAGACAAAACATTAGTACACACTTAAACATATTTACACAATAGACAAAGTGTGTGTGTGTGTGTGTGTGTGTGTGTGTGTGAAAAACCAAGTTAGTTTCTGTATCTCTAAACTATGTGTACTTCCTAGATGGTGTCTAAACCTCTTAAATTTTCATTTCTTCTAGTTTCCTATCTGTTATAATCTTTCAGCAAAGAAAAATAGAGCTAGACAAACAAAAACCCAATCTCCATTTTTTCTTGGTTCTTGTTTCTACTCTTTAAGAGTAGAATTTATATATGTTTTCATAGTTGGTTTGAATTGAAAAATCAAGAAAAAAAACCTTTTTTTCTGAAAATATATTTTCTGTATTCCTTCTTGACAAAAATAATATTAGTTCACTGCTCGGATTTTTTTGGCTTGTCTCCTGTGTGGACTCTCTGATGTCTCACTAGGTGTGCCTTCTGAGAAAAACCGTTCCCACAATGCTGGCATTTGTATGGCTTCTCTCCTGTGTGGACTCTCTGATGTCTCACTAAGTCTGCCTTCAAAGAAAAACAGTTCCCACAATGCTGGCATTTGTATGGCTTCTCTCCTGTGTGGACTCTCTGATGTTTCACTAGGCTTGACTTCTGAGAGAAACATTTCCCACAATGCTGGCATTTGTATGGCTTCTCTCCTGTGTGGATTCTCTGATGTGCCACTAGGATTGACTTCAAATGAAAACCTTTCCCACAATGCTGGCATTTCTATGGCTTCTCTCCAGTGTGGACTCTCTGATGTATCACTTGGACTGACTTTGAAAAAAAACATTTACCACAATGCTGGCATTTGTATGGCTTCTCTCCAGTGTGGACTCTCTGATGTGTCACTTGGACTGACTTTGAAGAAAAACATTTACCACAATGCTGGCATTTGTATGGCTTCTCTCCAGTGTGGAGTCTTTTATGTGTCACTAGGTATGACTTCCAAGAAAAACATTTCCCACAATGCTGGCATTTGTATGGATTCTCTCCTGTGTGGACTCTCTGATGTCTCACTAAGTCTGCCTTCAAAGAAAAACAGTTCCCACAATGCTGGCATTTGTATGGCTTCTCTCCTGTGTGGACTCTCTGATGTTTCACTAGGCTTGACTTCTGAGAGAAACATTTCCCACAATGCTGGCATTTGTATGGCTTCTCTCCTGTGTGGACTCTCTGATGTCTCACTAAGTCTGCCTTCAAAGAAAAACATTTCCCACAATGCTGGCATTTGTATGGCTTCTCTCCTGTGTGGACTCTCTGATGTCTCACTAAGTCTGCCTTCAAAGAAAAACATTTCCCACAATGCTGGCATTTGTATGGCTTCTCTCCAGTGTGGACTCTCTGATGTGTCACTTGGACTGACTTTGAAGAAAAACCTTTCCCACAATGCTGGCATTTGTATGGCTTCTCTCCAGTGTGGAGTCTTTTATGTGTCACTAGGTATGACTTCCAAGAAAAACATTTCCCACAATGCTGGCATTTGTATGGCTTCTCTCCGGTGTGGACTCTCTGATGTCTCACTAAGTGTGACTTCGTAGAAAAATATTTTCCACAATGCTGGCATTTATGTGACTTCTCTCCTGTGTGGACTCTCTCTTGACTCACAAGTTCTTCTGTAAAGAAGGACAATGACAGATAAGTGAAAATCAGAGTTAAGAGAGGAGGGTGTTACCCCCAGATTTAGCCCCCATTTACCCTTCCCTATTTGACAGTAAATTAATAAAGTTGGTGTGAGTAACCCGAGCATGATCCTGTTCCAGATACCCTAAATCTATGGAACGATTGTATCCTTACTCATAGCAGCTAGCGAAGAAGAGACTGGATGGGGACTGCCTTGAGGGAATCAGTGGAAGCAGACAGTCAAAGGACTGTTGAAACAATATTCCATTAAAAATGTGCCAAAATACTTTGATTGACAGTTGGCATAATTTCCTGTGAGGCTGCCATAGAGTCCAGAGTCAGAGCCCAAGGCATGATGCAAACCAACTGCAGAGGTCACTTCATGCTGTTTGGCTCCAGGAGATGACTCACAGCCAGTACAGTATACAGCTCACATGTGAATCGGTGTGGATTGGACTGGTGTGAACAAGATATGGTGAAGTTGATGGAAGTTGGAGAGGAGAGCTTCCAAATATTTGCATTATTAGGAGCAGGTAACTGTTGAAGTTGCCAGATACTGTGCAGCTGTGATTATTTGTCGCAGAATTTTTTTGAAACTGATGCAGAAACAACCATGAAATATCATCCAGTTAGTCTGACATCAATACCAGGAAAGATTCAAGAGCAGATCATTAAACAGAGAGTCTGTGAACATCTAGAAAGCAATGCTATCATAAAAAAAGTCAACATGGGATTCAGAGAAAGAAGTCATGCCAGACAAACATGATCTCTTTCTTTGATAAAATTACCTGCTTGTTAGATGAAGGGAATGCTGTGGATATAGTATATCTAGATTTCAGAAAGGCCTTTGACAAAGTTCTCCATGACATTCTTGCAAACAAGCTTGTAAAATGTGGGCTAGACAAGGAAACTGTTACATGGATTTGTAATTGGTTGACCGGCCGAACCGAAAGGGTGCTCAACAATGGCTCCTTTTCATCCTGGAGTGACCAGTGGGATGTCCAGTGGGGCTCTGTCCTGGGCCCAGTGCAATTTAACATCTTTATAAATGATTTGGAGGATAGATTTGGGGGCATACTTATCAAATTTGCAGATGACACCAAATTAGGAGGAGTTTAAAAAGGATGTGGAGAAACTGGAGCATGTCCAAAGGAGAGCGACTAAAATGGTGAAGGGTTTGAAAGCCATGCCCTATGAGGAATGACTTAGGGAACTGTGGATGTTTAGCCCAGAGAAGAGAAGGTTAAGAGGTGATATGATAGCCCTGTTTAAATATTTGAAGGAATGTCATGTTGAGGAGGGAGCAAGCTTGTTTTCTGCTGCTCCAGAGACTAGGACCCAGAGCAATGGATGCAAGCTACAGCAAAAGAGATTCCACCTCACCATTAGGAAGAACTTCCTGACAGTAAGGGCTGTCCGACAGTGAAACACACTCCTTCCTCGGAGTGTAGTGGAATCTCCCTCCTTGGAGGTCTTTAAACAGAGACTGGATGGCCATCTGTCGGGGATGCTTTGATTTGGATTTCCTGCATGGCAGGGGGTTGGACTGGATGGCTCTTGCGGTCTCTTCCAACTCTATTATTCTATGATTCTATCTTGAAATAATTATGACATAGAGTCAGTCTACTGTTTTAAGTCTATATTTCTCAAAGTTATTTGGGACAATTTTTACCTGCAAGATTTAGGATTTCATTTTATGAACTGATGTTTACCCTTATTGATAGGATGCAGTTTACTTATTGTGATGCTTTGTAATACTTGTTTTTACTGTGTTTTTTTAAGCTGGCCATGTGCCGTAATAAATTATTCATTTATTCATTTGTATTATTTTGTAACTCAAGATAAAGAACCTCCAAGGACTTGAATGAAACCTACTGTGTCTGTGACTTATTTTTAAGTGTGGAAAGTGGTCTGTGTATTGCCAATACCTATATCTAGATATTTGCTTCCATACGCTGCCATGTTATTGTTGAGCTGCATCTGGGAGCGTCACCCTCAGATTGTAGTGTACATTGGATTGTGAACGCGATCGAAATTCAGAGCCAACAAGGACCTGAGAGACGGTGTGCTAATCCCTTTTGTCTGAGGTATTTGCATCAAACATCCACTGCATTCAGTTCGTGTTCACACCATTCTTTCCCCACCCAGGAAATATTCTAAAGAGATATAAACCTTTCCGAACCCTCAGTTTCTGTCCCAAGCACCAATTTCAGTATAAATATCAGGCCCAACTTGCTGTTCTTCAGTGTCAGTCCAGTTACAGACAGACACTCTGTTTGTTTTCTTGGCTAAGCACCTCAATGCACTCACCAACCTCAATTATCGCAGGAACTACTGACCTCTCCCCTTTCCAAATCCTCAACAATTGGAATAAAGCTCTGGATAGGTAATAGATACTTTTAAGAAAGCCTTACATCTATTCACCACTCCCACCTTTGTTACCTAGATCTTGTGTGTGCGCATGAACACTTATATATATAGTATGTGTGTCTGTGTATTTCGCTCTCCCCCTAAATAAAACACAAAAACCTATTTCAAATGCCTCTGACGTACTGTTTGATTCAGGACCTGCTATAGCTGGGCTGGATCCAGAGGTCATTGTTGACCCAGTAAAACTATCTTGTTCTATTGAGCTAAGTACCAAATTCCCCTAAAAGCATAGCACTTGCGGGTGTCCTCCCCAGACTCCAGCATTTTGGGAAACAAAGGGCCTCTTGAATCAGTCATGGAGCTAAGCAAGCTTAGGATGGAAAGGAAACATTAGAGAAAAAGCAGGTTTTGTGTCCCCCTTTCCTCCCTTCATAGATATTACTCATAACTGATAATAGAATCATAGAATCGTAGAGTTGGAAGAGACCACAAGGGCCTTTCAGTCCAACCCCCTGCCATGCAGAAACTCTCAATCAAAGCATCCCCGAAAGATGGCGATCCAGTCTCTGTTTAAAGACCTCCAAGAAGGGAGAGTCCTCTACACTCGGAGGAAGGATTGTGTTCCACTATTAAACAGCCCTTACTGTCAGAAAGTTGATTTGATTCTATAATTCTAAAGTGGAAACAAAGTACTCTGACAGTGAATGAAGAAAGGGCCCTCAGTCTTCACAGGAAGGGCAATGGATTCAGGTTCCTTACCCACAAAGGCCACATTCTCATAATTCTCCATCATCACGGAACTGTACGTAAGTTTCTGCTTCTTTGTCAACAGTTTCCATTCCTCCTCGGTGAAATATACTGCTACATCCGCAAAGGTCACCTGCGATAGAAAATAGCCTTATCCAGAGATTAACTAAGCAAAAGGGGAGGAAAGCACATGGTGCATCGCAAAAATTATTTCAACACTTCAGAAATCAGTCCAGGAAATTAAATTCTGCATGAAAGCAAAAAGCTAAAGCCTTTGAGATCCAGTTGGTCTCGAAGCCTTTCAATATAATATACAATATAATAAACAATACAATTTAGACCATTTCTGAGATATTATTGATTGACTGGGATACTGATTACCCCAACATGTAAAGTACATTTAGTCACCAAGGAATTATAGTGAATTTAGCCATATCTCTCCTAATTTCAAAAACAGTTCTGGGGAGTACTCTGGGCTTGAGGGCCACTGGGCCCATCCCCAATTTAGGTTCAGAGAAATTCTTCCATATCCCTCAGCATTTCACAGATGAGGAAAGCAAGACATGTGTGGACAAGCAACACCAGAAGGGGTTCAAGATGGCCAAAGTTGTTAGTGTTGAAGATCGCACAAGCGAGGAAGGGCACAGCAGTTTGCTTTTGTTTCCTACTCCTGGCAAGGGCAAGATCCTGCCCCTTTCTCTCCTCCCCTCTCCCTCTTTTGAGTTGATGGGCTGGACACGTCTTTTGAACTTGAAACACATTTTGCAGCAACTGAAGTGAACTGAGGAGAAGAGGGAAAGTGGGAGCAGGAGAGAGAAATGGGTCATTTTCAAAGCCCCTGAAAAAATGAGGTGACAGAGGATTAAGCAGGACTCCCTCTGCCAAACTGGGACAGTTGTTCTCCACTTGCTTTCATGAGCCGGCCCAGCAGTGACCCAGATGAAACTAATAGTCAGGATGGCAATTTACCAAAGAGTTGTTGCACCTCGGCAGCCTCTTCTTCTTGGAGCTCAACTCCCTCCGCTTGGCCTCTCTGTCAGCCATCAGGTAGGCAGGGGGTTCCTGGTGGGCCTGCACTTTGGTCACTTCCAGCAAAAGATATCGCAAAGCAGTGTACAAGGGGGCCAAGATGAAGTTCCTGAGAAAAGAGACCAGGGTTAGGCTTGGTTTGGAAAGAAACCCTGCAGCACTCAAAGTCACAAAGATCGGCATCCTGCTGGTGACATATGCAGGCGACATATGCCTCCTTTGGGCCAATTGAGAGGTGGGCATCCCTTCCTCCCTCTGCACCAAACAAAGCCCTTTGGACCTAGCATAGACTCACAGCAGCTCCCTTACACAACAGTTACTCGATACCTTGTTAGATTAGCTGGGGATCAGGGGATGGGAAATTGGAAAAGGCCCTGGTTATGTCCCCATAGCTAGATGTGAAATGAGTGCATCATCTGCTGAAACCTGCAGAGGTCCCCAGTGGCACTCAGAGGAAAATGTCTTTGTTTTGCTTCTGGCTACAGAAACACAGATGGATGCATCTCCAATACCTCACACCAAACACTCTCACCAGGCATGGAATGGTCATGCGGGATGGCTTCCACAACTCTATGGTAATACCTGGGTCAGTGAATGGACAGTTGTAGCCTGATTCCACCTGGAGCAACACTGGAGCATAGAGGATTCTGCTGGGTCAGGCTGTCTGGCCTGGTGGCCCTTCATTCTCCCAGTGGCCAAACCAGTTGCCATCCATTCCCCAGGGAGGCCCCCGGTCAGGCAGGGCAGAAAAGGAGCTCTCTCTTCTCTGGTTGCCCCCCTTCCTTGGGATCCAGCCCTCCTCCCCAATTCCCATGGCAGCCTTCTGCATGCAGAGAAGTCACAATTCTGAGAGTGTCTTTGCCCACGTAGAGATTGCCTATTTTCCACACTATTGCCTGGCCATGTTGGCTTGGGAATGTCCTGTTCTAGCCACATAGAATCATAGAATCATAGAGTTGGAAGAGACCCCAAGGGCCATCCAGTCTAACCCCATTCTGCCATGCAGGAACTCTCAATCAAAGCATCCCCAACAGATGGCCATCCAGCCTCTGCTTGAAGACCAAGGAAGGAGACTTGACAGCACTCTGAGGAAGGAGTCTGTTCTACTGTCGAACAGCCCTTACTGTCAGGAAGTTTCTCCTAATGTTGAGGTGGAATCTTTTTTCCTGGAGCTTGCATCCATTGTTCCGGGTTCTAGTCTCTGGAGCAGCAGAAAAAAAGCTTGCTCCCTCGTCTATATGACATCCCTTCAAAACTTTAAACAGATTTATCATATCACCTCTTAACCTTCCCTTCTCCAGACTAAACATCCCCACCTCCCTAAGTCATTCCTCATAAGGCATGGTTTCCAGACCCTTCACCATTTTAGTCACCCTCTATGATTCTATGATGTATATCCCAGGTGGAGAAACTCTGGCCCCTGGGCTGGATAAGACCTGTATTACTTTATGGATCTGATCCACAACTTCCCCTCATTACGCCCCCTTTTTCATTTAGACACTGGTGAAAATAATCATTTCATTTTTCCAAGTGAGACAAATCTCTGAGCTTAACTGCTGCGTTTATACTACTACTAATAATAATAAATGTATTATTATTATTCTATACCACCTTTCCAAAAAAATCAAAGCGGTTTAAAAATTGACAATTACAAAATGTGTGTGTTTTTGTGTGTGTCAGTCATAGCAGGAGCATGAAGTATGTACCTCCTCCCTCTGCTTGCTAAAGCCACACAGAAATTGAGGCATGTACATTTGTGTGCATTGTTTCTGAATGGATCTATTGTCAGTATCACAATTTCTTCACTTTTCCTTGTATATTTTTTAAAAAGATGCACACTGCTGAATATGTTGCACTTATACAACAAAAATCTATAAATGTATAGGTTTATGAGTGAAGCATCCTGGATTATGCTCATTTTTGGAAAGTGAAGACCTATGTAAATTCATTATATAAACCCAGTGAAACAAATACCTCACAAAGCTCTAGTAAACAACACACACATTCCCCACACAAAGGACTCACTGGTGCACTGTGTCTGGGGCTGGAAATCTCACTTCGACTGTCTGGGAAGACAATGCTGCCAGAGACTGAATTTGGGGCTTTATGCCTGCAAAGCATGGGCTCAGTCTCTCAGCTGCAACACTTCCACACAATCCTGGACTGAAGCATTTAAACAAAGGTCCTCTTTCAGCTCCAGGAATAAAGGCCTACCTTCAGTACAAACACCCTGATTCCTGCAGCCTCAGAAAGGGCTCTTCCGCAGTCCTTTATGGCCGGAGCTTCCCTGGGTCAGAGGCCGTCTCCTCAGCCGTAGAGAAGGGTTGCTCTGAGTGCGAAGGAGGAGGAGGTCCACAGGGCTGAGGGAGGGAAGGCAATGGGGAAAAGGTCAGTGCCAATGCCAATGGCAATGGAGGGCAGAAGGTGACAATGCCTAGGAAACTCCCCTGAGTCCCAGCCCTAGGAATGAGTGGCAGGAGTGAGTCTACGGGGCTGAGGGGGTCTCCCAGCCCCCAAAGCCCAGCCTTCACCTGGCCCTGAGTCCCATGCCTCCCTTCCTCAGACCCCCACAGGCCCCTCCCTTCCTCCCTCCTTTCCTCCCAAAATGGAGGGCCAGGGGCACAAATGGACACACTGCCTTCCTTTTGGCCCAAGGAGCCTGGCCTCCTTCTCACTCTGGAGCCTCAGGAGAGAAAGAGGAGCCCATTGGTTTAACTGAGGAGACCTCAGAGAAGGTTCTGGAACATTATCCCCCACAGTCACAAGCAGCACAAAATGGCTGCCGGAACACAAAATGGCTGCCTCTGCCTCAGCACTTGGCAGTTTGAGGTATTCAGTGAACCCAAATTAGAGGATCAAAGGGCCCCAAAGTCGGAAGGGACCCCAAACAGAATTTCTGAACCTAAACAACACAGAAAGGTTTTCCTAATCGCACCCGATGGCTGTGAGAACACAAAAAGTCCCCAAACAGGACTTCCAAACCTTAAAAACACCTAAACATTTTCCTAATGCTATTGAAAGGAGGAACCTGGTCCCTTCCTTAATTACAATCAATAGTGAAAGATATTGATATTAATATTAAGAGTGCCCATCGTCCACAACCCAGCTCAGGTCTTGACAGCTCAGGGAGGCCAGTCCAGCTGCAGGTGGCCCTTTGTCCGTCCGTCCGTCCTCCTTTCCTTCTGCATTCCTCCTCTTTTCCCCATCATCAGCCCCTTTCCCAAGAAGGCTGCATCCGCACTATAGAAATAAGGCACTTTGACACCGCTTTAACCTTTCAATGCTATGGAATCCTCAGATTTTACCTTTGGACACTTACCCTTCTCTACCAGAGAGCTCTCATGCCATAACAAACTAGAAATCCCAGGATCCCATAGGATGGAACCAGGAGAGTTAAAGTGGTTTCGAACTGGATTATTAATCTAGTGCAGATACAGCCTGAGTCGGTTGTAAAAGGATAAAAGTACCCAAGTCGAATTTTTATCCTGTTAAAAATGGTTTTGATTTTTAAAAATATAAGCAATTTGTTTTTCTGACTAATCCTTATTCTTGTTGTTGTTTGTTTGTATGTTTTCCTTGGTCATATGAGTTATTCTGGTCTGGCACCTTACTTCTTGCCTGAAAATCTCTTAATAAGGAAACTGGGGGAAGTTTTAAAACCTCCCAAAGGAGCTACCTTTGGCCTTTTTGGGAGGACTAGCCTCCTCTTAGAAGCCAAAGCCCAATGTTTGTGAATAATAATAATAATAATAATAATAATAATAATAATAAGGCTTGTATTAAAACTATTATTATTATTATTAACCTTTATTTATGAAGCTCTGTAAATTTACACAGTGCTGTACATAAATCTTTTTCTGATCCCTTTTAAAACCCATGTTTCCCAGAAGGAGCAGAGCTGTGTAAGAAAACCCTTTCAGAAAATAAACACAAAAGACACACAAAGAGACACACTTCCTTCCTTTTGGCCCAAGGAGCCTGGCCTCCTTCTCGCTCTGGAGCCTCAGGAGAGACAGAGAAGCCTCTGTTCAACTGAGGCCTCACAGAAGGTTCCGGAACATTATTCCCCACAGTCACAAGCAGCACAAAATGGCCACCAGAACACACAATTACTACTGGAACACAACATGGCTGCTGGAACACAAAACGGCTCCCTCTGTCTGAGTGCTTGGCAGTTTGAGGCTTTCAGGGGAGAGAGAGAGACCGAGGGGAAGAGTGGAAGGGGGTCCTGAGGGAGGGGGCCTTGGGAGATATAGGGCCTTCCTGAGATATTTGGTGTTCACTTTCTAACAAAGGGGTTTCTGGCGTCATAAAGGATTTGAGGCAAACTGGATCTGAAAGGCAGTAGTAGTCTTTTCTCTTGCCAATGGGATTTACAGTGTATTTCCTGGACTTTATCTCCCAGCATCCACATGGCCAGAAAGAGGAGGGGTCCTGCCCTGCAGTAAGGCCCCTCCAATCTCTCTGAATCGAGGACTACAGCACCCACGTCCTCTTGACCAGATACATTGGCAATATCTTCCTTCCTTCCTTCCTTCCTCCCTATCTGGTTTGTGAGGTGTGATTAAGCCCTGTTAGTGGTGTTACTCCTCTTGTTGTTGTTGTGTGTCTCCAAGTTGTTTCTGACTTATGGCAACCCTAAGGGAAGCCCTTCGCAGGCTTTTCTTGGCAAGATTTGTCCAGAAGTGGTTTTGCAAGTGCCTCCCTCTGAGGCTGAGAGAGTGTGACTTCTTGCCTAAGGTCACTTACTGGGTTTCCGTGGCCAAGAGCGCATTCAAACCTGGGTCTCCAGGGTCATAGTCCAGTCCCCCAGCCATTAAACCACGCTGGCTCTTTCTTGAGGCTTTGTAGTGTTTTGTGGTGTGGCTCCAAATCATTTCCCACTGATGGGGAGTCTCTTCTGGGGCTTTCCATGGCAAGAGTTGTTCAGAGGAAGTTTGCCATTGCCTTCCCTGAGGCTGAGAGAGTGTGACTTGCCAAGGGTCACCTAAATCCAAAATACACTGCAGCAATAATCCAATCTGAGATCGCTTTAACTGCCCTGGCTCAGTGCTAGGGAATTCTGGGAAATTTAGTTTTGTGAGACATTGAGCCTTCTCTGTCAGAGAGCTCTGGTGCCACAATAAACTCCATTTCCCAGGATTCCCTAGCACTGGGCCAGGGCAGTTAAAGAGCTCTCAGATTGGACTACTGCTGCCGTGTGCTTTGGACCTTTCTTGGCCGTAAACTGTCCATAGCCTGCAATGTATCTCCTAATTCTGTTGGCAGTCCCTCCCTCCCAACACTTTCTCATTTCCCCCCAAAACCAGCGCAAAGCTGGCAGATGGAAAGAGGTTTTAAAGCAGCATTTAAATCTGCACCATTTGTTATTAAAAGACTGAATGTCCCAAATGCTATTATCAGTTTCGTAGCTATCATCACAAAAAGACGTAGAGTGCAAAGTCCTCAAGTACCTTTATTTTCTGGAGTGAGCTGGGCTTTTCCAACTGACTCACTGTGATGATCTCCGGTGGTCCAAGCAGCCAAACTGTGGCCCTGGAATAATGATGATGATGATGATGATGATGATGATGATGATGATGATGATAATAATAATAATAATTTTATACCCCTCTCTTCAACAAAAGGCTATCAGAGTGGATTACAAATTGTTAATTAGCCATTTAGACATTATGGCTCTTAGCCCAGCAGACCCTTAACTTTCTTAAATCTCTCTGCCTCCACCCAGTGAATTATAAAAGGACTTCCCTTAACCTACACTGGGACCAGTTAAGGAACCTTATTTCTCCTTCTTTACTGATCTTCGCAAGCATCAACCGAGTCAAAACATGTGTAAAAGGAGCGTCGAGTAGTAGATACTCCAAGGAGATATGTATTATAAATATTGAAATATAACTAAAATATAAATCATGCAAGATATTAAGAATCTTGCAGGTACAATAATTTTAAGTATATAATATTCAATTCATACAAGTTATTAAAACAACAAATGAACCTAAGTGTCCAATTCTGAGACTAACTTCCAAGATCCCCTCTTTAACTCTCTCTCTCGATCTCCAACCGACACAATTCCCCCAACTGTCTCTTGGTCTCTCAGGCCTTATATCTCCTTCTCACGGAAGCTTCCAGAAGGACTTTTATCTTGCTCTCTGATTGGTCAAGAGAGCCTTCCGTAGCAGTGATGTCACTCGGCATTTGCATAAACCTCCCTTTACTCCCTAAAGAAGACCTCCATTGACTGGAGCCCAGTCATTACACTTGCCCAAGGCAAGGCTTGCACCTATTTCCCAATGTTGTTCTTGGGGTCTGCCTTCCAGTTGTTTCCAGGTCTTATTTTAACCTTATGGGAGTCTCTGAAGGGGTTTTCTTGGCAGGTTCCTTCAGAGTGGGTTTCCCATGGCCATCCACTGAGGCTGAGAGAGTGAGACTTGCCCAAGGCTTCAGTCCTTTTGGAAGCCTTTTTGCTTTATCTTCTAGAAGGCAGTGGAAGTGTTGCTTCTTGCATTGAAGAAAGAGAGGAACCTTCTGGCATCCAAAAGGCTAACATTCTCTGGAGTTATGTCTGATAATATGTATGTATGTATTATGTATACAAAGAACAATTACAATACACAAATCAGCTTCAATTTATCTACTCTGAATAAGATACTGATGTAATGCAGAATAACATCTAAACAATGATAATGTAAAAACTAATTTCAGTTTATTGCTATGAATAACCTACTAATGTAGGTAATGACTTCTACAAAAAATAATAGAAACAAGGGCAGTTGTGAGTACAGATACACAAAGGCTTCAGTACAATGACAATACATATAATTAAGAATGGGCTACAACAAAACAACAAAAGGAACAATTACAAGACACAAACTGCCTCCAATATATCTGCTCTTGGTGACATGCTAAAATAGATGCTATGAAACTAAATAAAGTGCTGTCTTTGGGAACTGATGGAGCACATTTCAAGACACGAGGTCTTCCTCAGCTGCAAGGGAGCAGGCTGTTATCTGAGATACTCTAGTTCTCACTCCTTCCAAAAATGTGCCAGATACGTATTTTGCAGCCAATCTTCCTCTCCTCTCCGTCATGAAACCTGTCCTGGTTTTGGGATCTTCTGGGGAGGCCCTGGTTGCTGTCCATGGACCTCTCAGGTGCATTTGGGGGGAAGGCAGGAGAGGGCTGCTTGGGGGCTGCTCTCAGGATTGGGAACCCCTTCTTATCCTTGCCATTTTCATTAATATTCTGCTCCCCTCGATTTGGGACACAAGGCAGGTTCTGACCATTAAACAACCGTTGTTTTTGTTGTGTGTCTTGAAGTGGTTTCTGACTTATGGCTACACTATCCTGGGTTGTTCTTGGCAAGATTTAGACAATAAAATAGAATTAAAACCGAACTAAACAAACTCAGCTCCCTCTCTGGAAAGTGTAAGCAAAGAGGCCTGGAAGGGACATTAAATGGGAAGAAGGGGAAAGGGGTAAATGTTGAGGGGGTCTCTTTTCCCTATAGAGACCCATTGCTCCTTCTCCCGGTCTCTGGAGGGGTCTGCTGGGGGGAGGGAGAGTGTGGAATTCTGGGAGTGGGATTTTAGAACTACAGTGGTGCCTCGGGATACGAAATGATCGGGTTACGAAATTTCCGGGATACGAAAAAGTTGGATTGGCAAAAACTGTTTCGGGTTACGAAATATTTTTCGGGTTACGAAATTCATTTCGGCGCGAAATTCAAATGCTATAGGCTTCCAGTGCTAACGGAAAGCTATTTCGGGTTACGAAATTTTCGCGTTACGAAAGGAATGGCGGAACGAATTAATTTCGTAACCCGAGGCACCACTGTATGCCTAAAGTCCGATACACTCGATTTATTTGGTCTTCTAGGGAAGGTTGAGGCTTGCTTTGCTCTGAGAGCCACTGAATTCTATCTTTGGTGGTCCATGGAAGACTGCATAAGTGTTGCACATGTAAAACACCTCCATTTGTACTTTCTGCAGGTGTGCAAAGAACCAAGATGGCCTCCAAAGGAAGGAAGAGAGGAGAAACTACCCTCAGTTCCACCTTCGTGGAAGAAATTGGAGGAAAGAAGGCCTGGGACAGTTAAGATCCAGCCCTTCTTTGTTATAGTGAAGCCATTGGGAATTTGACAGACTGGGATGCAATGGTGGTTAGTTATGTACAATCCTCTGTCTTTCAGTGATTAGTTGATCCGTGGTTCCTGCCATCTTGCCCTTGCTTCCCCTCCCAGCCAATCAGAGCCAGGGATGGATTGAGGGATTGGGATTCCAGCCAATCAGGGCCAGGGATGGTGGGAGGGACTGGGATTCCAGCCAATGATGGCCCCTCAGAGTGTCATCAGGAGGACTTCTTCTATTCCTGCCTTTGTCCTTCTGTGGAAAATTGATTAAGGGAGAAAAAGATGACAAATGCAATGAACTATAAGGGAAGGTTATTGTTGGGGTATCTTTCCCCTTTTTGTTCATTTGTTTTTAGTGGTTTTAATTCTGTGGAGAGTTTGTTTAATTGAGTTTTAGGAATAACCTTTTGAGTCAGCATTGGTTTTAATTCTTGTTAGCCACTCCTGCAGTCCCAGGGCTGGGGAAAAGACAGAAGGTGGGTGGGTGGAAGAATGATGGTGAAAGCAGAGGAGGAGAAGGATCCACTCTTCCCAGAGCCACCTCCAGCTCTGTCCTGTTTTGCCCTTGCAAGGCTAGCCAACCCTCAGTCCAGAATCTCAGTGTTTCAAGCACTGAGTGAAAAGGAGAAGGGATGGTTGTCTCACCAAGTCCTGTGTAGCAAAAGCAGTGGTGGTATAATCCAGTCCACGTTCATCACGAGGCTTCAGTCATTCCAGTCCATCAGGTTCAAAGGGGAAATCTGAGAGTCCTCCAGGTCCCAGCAGAATTCCAGGGAACAGGCATTCAGCCAACATTCAAGGCAAGAGCAAGGTGTCTCCCAAGCACCATGGATGGTTCTCAACCATGCTGGACCGAGGGAGGTGCTGGGATATTTCTAACCCATCTGGGTCTCGCATGTTCTAGCTGTTGGCTTCCTACTTAACCATAGAGAATGCCTTTGTCTGTCTTTTTCTTGGGGTCTCTCTGTGGGAGTAGGCCCCATCAATCTGGCTCAGGAGGAGGGAAACCTTGCTGCTGGGAACCTGACCCTGGGACTGGCTGCAGGCTTACCTCCGGAGGATCTGGACAGTGGCTGCAGCCCTGGCTTGTCCCTGGGATCTCAGCCTCCACCTCAGACTCAGAGTACAGGCCTGGCTCCTGGTGGCAGGGCATGGCAAGCCCTCACCTGGAGCGCCACCTTCATTTCAAACCCCAAAGGGGGAAAGTTTCCAGAGACCTTCCCTGAAGAGTCTTGTAGGGCTAATTGGCTGTGAGGTTTGATGTGCTTTTGGTGAGATGCAGTTGTAGGGCAACACATTTGGAAGGCACCCATATCGGGAAGAGGAAAGAGAGGGAGGTGTGGCAAAGAACAGGAGCCGGAATCACCTGTTCCTCTGGATAGAACTGGATTGCAGTTCCCAGCAGCTTCTAGCAAGCATGGCCAATGGTGAGAGAGAGTGGGAGTTGCAGTCCATCAACATCTGAAAATCTACCTGATTCCCATCCCTGTTGGAAAGGCTGGGTTGCTTTTAAGGAGTTTGTGGGGGGTGGCTTGCCCCCAAATTTGTTGGGCAATCAGCTCAGGACTGGCATCTCTGCCAGGATGATGTTCCTGCCACCCTCACGCTTGACCTCGCCTGAGCCAGGGAAGAGCTGCCACACTCAGAGGCATTCCTAGTATATTTGTGCAAATCATTCATCAATCATCCCTCTCTTCCACAGCCTTTTTGGGTCCAGCGGAGCTGCTGGACAAGCAGAAGAGGGCGAGGCTCGCTTTCTCTTGCCAGACCCATAACTTCAGCACCCCTTCCCAGCAGCGTACTAGGTGATGTCCCCCACACCCTCCTGGCAATGCCCTTGGCCATCTTTCTGGCCTGGGCCAGTCAGGCCCTGGGTCGTCTCCCTTCCTGATCTCTCACACCGAGTTATAGTCGGTGCCCTGACTGAAGTGCTCTGGCCAGTCCTGGAGGAAATGCTTGCCTTTGCGTGGAATGGGAATCTCTGGCTTCAATAATCTTATTCAAGAAGAATATGCGAAATTTCCAAGGAAGTCAGTGAGCATGTGAAATAAAAGTACTGTCAGTCCTCGGTATACACTGGGATTTGGTTCCAGGACCCACGGTGGATGCCAAAACCCATGCGTGCTCAAGTTACAGTGGACCCTTGTTATACGCTGGGGTTTGGTTCCAAGATCCCCTGTGTATTACAAAATCTGTGTATGCTCAAGTGCCATTCAATACAACGACATAGCAAAACGGTGTCTCTTATAAAAAATGGAAAATCAAGGTCTGATATTTGAAATTTATACTTTTTAAAAACATTTTCAAACCGTGTATGCTTGAATCTGTGTATAAAATAATCCGTGTATAAGAAGGGCCAACTGTACCTTAAATACAAGGGCATACTAAAATAGTGCCCCTTAAATAAAATAAAATAAAAAGAGTTACTTTTTGGAACTGATAAATGTTGAAAATCTTTTCAAGGTCTGGATGCTTGAATCCATGGACAAACATCGTGGAAATTAGCTGGGAAACAAAGCACTCCCAGATTGCAAGCAGACCTCTAGAAATTCCCTCGAAATCTGGTCCAGAAACAGTCTAATTTTATGTTATCTAAGCAGAAAGGCAGACCAGTCCATCTTCTGGGATTAAGCTGGAGCCACGTCTAGCCAGCAAGAAAGGTCTGAAAGAGAAACAGCATGGTGCCATGGACTGAGGGCTGGACTAGGACCGGGAGGCCAGGATTCGAATCCTCACTCAGCCTTGGAAATCGATGGGTGAGCTTGCATAGATCACACTCTTTCAGCCTCAAAGGAAGGCTCTGCTGAATAAATATGGACATAAAAGAGACCCCTACGACTAAGTATTATACAGTGGTTTGAGTATTGGCCTAGTACTCTGAGAAACCAAAGTTTACATCCCCACTCGGCTATAGAAACTCACTGGCTGCCCTTGGGCAAGTTACACTTTCTCAGTCTCAGAAGAAGGCAATGGTAGCAAGGTTTTTACCGGAGGACCTCAATGTGTGGGGCGGATTGTATGGGAAAAGGCGATCCTGTAAGTAAGGTTATAACCAAGACCTTGTACTGTGCCCTGAAATTAATAGGCAGCCAATTAAGAGATTTTAATATAGGTGTGATATGTTCACCTCTAGATCTTCCAGTGACCACTCTGGCAGCCATATTTTGGATTAGTTGAATTTTCCAGACTTGGTACAAGGGTAGCTATAGTAGAGCGCATTACAGAAGTAAAGACGTGAGGTTACCAGAGCATGCATGATAGTTTTCGGGTTTACAGGTTCCAGGAAGGGGCGCAATTGGCATATCAACCAAAGCTGATAACAGGCACTCCTGGCCACTGCATCTATCTGAACTCACATCTGGAGCAACGGATTCAGGAGCACCCCCAAACTGCAAACACAGTCCTTTAGGGGAAGTGTGACCCCATCCAGGACCAGTTGACAAACCTCCATACCTGGATTAGGATCTCCATCAAATACCTCAGTCTTATCTGGATTCAGTTGTAACCTGTTTCTCCTCATCCAGCACATTACTGCTCCAAGACATTCATTCAGAGGGGAGATGCCTTCCTTAGTTGATGCAGAGGTCTGGGGCATGTAGAGATATAGTTGGGTGTCATCAGTGTACTGATAGCACTCCACTCCATGTCTCCAGATGATCTCTCCCAGCAGTTTCATGTAGATGTTAAACAGCATTAGTGACAGGATGATGCCCTAAGGAACGCCAAATTTAAACTCCCTTTTAAAGGAACAACTGTCCCCAAGCATCTCTGGAATCTGTTTGAGAGATAGGACTGGACCCATTGCAATGCATTGCCCCTGATCCCCAATTCCCTCAGGCTTTCCAGAACAATACCATGGTCGATGGTATTGAAAGCCACTGAGAGATCCAAAAGCTTCAACAGGGTCACACTTCATCTGTCGGTGTTCAAGCAAAGATCATCTACTAAGGCGACAATAGCATTATCGACTCCGCATCCCGTCTTGAAGCCAGTTTGAAATGGGTCTAGATAATCTGATTCTTCCAAGAATGCTTGGAGTTGAAGAGCAACTTCCTTCTCAATCACCTTGCTTAGAAATGGAAGATGGGAGACGGATCTGTAATTGTTCATGTCCAAGGGATCTAGGGAGGGCTTTTTCAGAAGCGGCCGTGCCTCTGCTTCTTTTAAGCAAGATGGAAAATAGCCCTCCCTAAGAGATGCATCTATGATACATCTCAGGTGAGTCCTAAGTGCATCTCCTACTTGGAGGACTAGCCATGAAGGGCAAGGGTTGAGAGGCAGTGTTGCCAACAAGCCTCGAAGATAATTCCCGGAAATGTCTGTCCAAAACCCGCTGAATCCCCCCAGATCACACGGAATATTCAGTCACAATTCCCGGAAAATTCCCATAATGTTAAAATGGCAGATGTTTTGCAAATAAACGTAAATATAATTGAATAAAAATAATTGTAACTTATTTCAACTCTCAAAATCACCACTGAACCAAACAAAGAATCTTTCAGTCCTTTTAAGATATTTATTTTGACATGAAGGAGGTTCAGGAAGCTTTGTGCCAAATAGAAATGTGTTCAGATGCAACCACACTGCAGAAATAAATCCAGTTTGAAACCCTTTTAGTTGCCCTGGCTCAGTACTAGGGAATCCTGGGAATTGTCTCTGGAGTCTGGAGTGAAGATGCAGCCTGAGTTGGGTCCAAGACACACTGCAGAAATAATCCAGTTTGACACCCTTTTAATTGCCATGGCTCAGTGCTAGGGAACCCTGGGAATTGTAGTTTTATGAGAAAGAGCTCTGGTGCCACAATAAACTACAATTCCCAGGATTCCCTAGCACTGAGCCAGGAGAATTAAAGCGGTCACAAATTGGATTATTTCTGCAGTGTTTTGGACCTTCGTTATTAAAAATGCTCAAGGTCCAATCCATACTGCAGAAATAATCCAGTTTGAGACCGCTTTAACTGCCCTGGCTCAGTGCTAGGGAACCCTGGGAATTGTAGTTTTGTGAGAAAGAGCTCTGGTGCCACAATGAACAACAATTCCCATGTATCTGAGAAAATACGCTTAAGTCTAGGAAAGCTCATGCTGCCAACTTTTCTTTCAGTGAGACTCAAAGGTGCTACAAGATCTATCTCACTATCATCATCACCATTATTATTGTCATTATTAAATCCAAATGCAGCTGAAGAAGTGGACTTAAACTGGCAACACTGATATCCTGTAGACTCATTCTCTGGGGCTGTGATCTGGAAGCGTGGAGGCAATTCCCTTGTCAAACCAGGGAATCCTGGGAATTGTAGTTTGTTGTGACATGTTGAAACACTGCTTTTACTGGCAGCCAGGGCTCCATGCATGGAATTCTGGGCTTGGTGGTTTGCCCAGAATCCCATCATCGCAGGGAGCCTTGCAGTTAGAAGCAGTGCCAAACTGGATTATTTCTGCAGTATGGATGGCAATGGAAAAGGGAACGAAAAGAGAGCCACAAACCAAATTCTTGGAAGACAGGGCAGCAGGGGTGCCAACTGACCAGGTGCTCTGCCCATGCTCAGAGGCATATTTAATCACTAACACACACACTCAGGGACATCGCATTCACATCTCACAACCCAAATGGTCCTCACAGTACAACAACAACCCTGAGAGGTAGGTTTGGGGCACTCTGCCCAAGCTCAGGAATTCAGAAATTCAAATGTCCCTCTCAGGCACACACAGAAGTCCACAACATCAAGCCATGATACCATTGTCAAGTATTGCCTTTGTGTGCCTTAAAACTTATGTCTTACTTGGAAATCCAAGGCAATTGGGATTAAGCCAGCCAAGATCCCTCACTCCCTGCCTCTCCCCAGCACTTTTGCCCCTGGAGCCTGAGAATGCCTGAGGGGGGGGGGGGGGCAATCACTGTCCTCTCTCTGATTGGCTGAACTATTCCTCCAAACGGGCTTGCTCCCTCCTGGCTCTCAGAGGGAGTCATGAGAGAGAGAGAGAGAGAGAGTTTTCTCCAGCCCTCTTGGCTGAAAACTGTTACACTCCAAAAGGTTTTGGTTGCTCTGCAGCAGGCTGCAGCTGAAACTGGCCAAAGGCACGGAAAAGGCACTGAATTAGAGCAAGGCGCGGAAATCACACGAAAAGCTCTGAAAAGTCCCCGTTTTCGTGTGAAAGTTGCGAAATTGGCAACACTGTTGAGAGGGCAAGTTGTCTTCTTCACACTTCCAAGGAGCTTGTCCACGTCCTCAGTACTCACAGATTCAAATTAATCCTGTATGATCTTATTCACTGAGTTACTGGACACCTCACCTATAGCCTCTATAATAATGTTGGTCTCTGGAAGAAGGGAAGGAGTACACCCTCCCTTCCTTCCTTCCTTCCTTCCTTCCTTCCTTCCTTCCTTCTGGAATGGAGCCCAAGCTGCAGAACTGGACTCAGGAGAGAAAGGCTGGGAAGACTCTGCTGTGTACATATAGCTCTTTCTCTCTCAGTATGTGTGTGTGTGTGTGTGTGTGTGTGTGTGTGTGTGTGTGTTTGCCTCTGCTTTTCTTATGGCTGTGAATGGAGGTGAGGACTGGGTAGAGAAGAAAGTGTCAATGTTGTGCAAATGCAGAACTTTTTTGCATCAAAGAGTCCAGGGTGTTGAAATAGCAAAGAACTTTATTGAGAACACATAGAAGGAATTCAGTGTTTAAGCCAGAACTGCCCACTCCAAGCCAAACTATACATTAAAACCCCAAAACCTAAAACACCACCCTCTTCCCAACCTAGCCCCCACCTCCAATTCATACAGTCTATGCCCCACAGGTAACAAGACCCCTTTGCCACCCCCAGAAACTAACCCCCTTCCTGTTAATATCATTCCCATAACTATTCGAGCCAGATGCAACAAATCCCACCCCTCTATTTCGCTATCCTATACTACAATCTCCAGTCAAATTTATAAACTATGATCTATACTAACAGCAATGAAAACCTAAACTTAACAAAATATAACTTTAAAACATAAACAGACTTATCCACAGACAAACCACAGACATATGGATAGACAACCCTTACAAACAAAACCATAAGGGTCTTTTCACTGCTGGACTGAAAATATATTTTCTATATTAATTCTTGAAAAAATAAAGTTAGTTCACTTCTGGGATTTGTGTGGCTTCTCTCCTGTGTGGACTCTCTGATGTGTCACTAGGTTTGACTTCAAAGAAAAACATTTCCCACAATGCTGGCATTTGTAGGGCTTCTCTCCAGTGTGGACTCTCTGATGTGTCACTAGGTATGACTTCAAAGAAAAACATTTCCCACAATGCTGGCATTTGTAGGGCTTTGCTCCTGTGTGGACTCTCTGATGTGTCACTAGGTATGACTTCAAAGAAAAACATTTCCCACAATGCTGGCATTTGTATGGCTTTGCTCCTGTGTGGACTCTCTGATGTGTCACTAGGTGTGACTTTGAAGAAAAACCTTTCCCACAATGCTGGCATTTGTATGGCTTTGCTCCTGTGTGGACTCTCTGATGTGTCACTAGGTGTGACTTTGAAGAAAAACATTTCCCACAATGCTGGCATTTGTAGGGCTTTGCTCCTGTGTGGACTCTCTGATGTGTCACTAGGTGTGACTTTGAAGAAAAACCTTTCCCACAATGCTGGCATTTGTAGGGCTTTGCTCCTGCGTGGACTCTCTGATGTGTCACTAGGTGTGACTTTGAAGAAAAACATTTCCCACAATGCTGGCATTTGTAGGGCTTTGCTCCTGTGTGGACTCTCTGATTTGTCACTAGGTATGACTTCAAAGAAAAACATTTCCCACAATGCTGGCATTTGTATGGCTTCTCTCCAGTGTGGACTCTCTGATGTATCACTAGGTATGACTTTGAAGAAAAACATTTCTCACAATGTTGGCATTTGTATGGCTTCTCTCCTGTGTGGACTCTCTGATGTGTCACTAGGTATGACTTTGAAGAAAAACCTTTCCCACAATGCTGGCATTTGTATGGCTTCTCTCCCATGTGGACTCTCTGATGTATCTCTAGGTATGACTTCAAAGAAAAACATTTCCCACAATGCTGGCATTTGTATGGCTTTGCTCCTGTGTGGACTCTCTGATGTATCACTAGGTATGACTTTGAAGAAAAACCTTTCCCACAATGCTGGCATTTGTATGGCTTCTCTCCTGTGTGGACTCTCTGATGTGTCACTAGGTATGACTTCAAAGAAAAACATTTCCCACAATGCTGGCATTTGTATGGCTTCTCTCCAGTGTGGACTCTCTGATGTATCACTAGGTATGACTTTGAAGAAAAACATTTCTCACAATGTTGGCATTTGTATGGCTTCTCTCCTGTGTGGACTCTCTGATGTTTCACTAGGTCTGACTTCGAAGAAAAACATTTCCCACAATGTTGGCATTTGTATGGCTTCTCTCCTGTGTGGACTCTCTGATGTGTCACTAGGTTTGACTTCAAAGAAAAACATTTCCCACAATGCTGGCATTTGTATGGCTTCTCTCCAGTGTGGACTCTCTGATGTATCACTAGGTATGACTTTGAAGAAAAACATTTCCCACAATGCTGGCATTTGTATGGCTTCTCTCCAGTGTGGACTCTCTGATGTGTCACTAGGTATGACTTCAAAGAAAAACATTTCCCACAATGCTGGCATTTGTATGGCTTCTCTCCTGTGTGGACTCTCTGATGTGTCACTAGGTATGACTTTGAAGAAAAACCTTTCCCACAATGCTGGCATTTGTATGGCTTCTCTCCAGTGTGGACTCTCTGATGTATCTCTAGGTATGACTTCAAAGAAAAACATTTCCCACAATGCTGGCATTTGTATGGCTTTGCTCCTGTGTGGACTCTCTGATGTGTCACTAGGTATGACTTTGAAGAAAAACCTTTCCCACAATGCTGGCATTTGTATGGCTTCTCTCCGGTGTGGACTCTCTGATGTGTCACTAGGTATGACTTCAAAGAAAAACATTTCCCACAATGCTGGCATTTGTATGGCTTCTCTCCAGTGTGGACTCTCTGATGTTTCACTAGGTCTGACTTCGAAGAAAAACCTTTCCCACAATGCTGGCATTTGTATGGCTTCTCTCCTGTGTGGACTCTCTGATGTTTCACTAGGTCTGACTTCCAAGAAAAACCTTTCCCACAATGCTGGCATTTGTATGGCTTCTCTCCCGTGTGGACTCTCTGATGTGTCACTAGGTATGACTTCAAAGAAAAACATTTCCCACAATGCTGGCATTTGTATGGCTTTGCTCCTGTGTGGACTCTCTGATGTGTCACTAGGTATGACTTCAAAGAAAAACATTTCCCACAATGTTGGCATTTGTATGGCTTCTCTCCTGTGTGGACTCTCTGATGTGTCACTAGGTTTGACTTCAAAGAAAAACATTTCCCACAATGCTGGCATTTGTATGGCTTCTCTCCAGTGTGGACTCTCTGATGTATCACTAGGTATGACTTTGAAGAAAAACATTTCCCACAATGCTGGCATTTGTATGGCTTCTCTCCAGTGTGGACTCTCTGATGTGTCACTAGGTATGACTTCAAAGAAAAACATTTCCCACAATGCTGGCATTTGTATGGCTTCTCTCCTGTGTGGACTCTCTGATGTGTCACTAGGTATGACTTCGAAGAAAACCCTTTCCCACAATGCTGGCATTTGTATGGCTTCTCTCCCATGTGGACTCTCTGATGTATCTCTAGGTATGACTTCAAAGAAAAACCTTTCCCACAATGCTGGCATTTGTATGGCTTCTCTCCTGTGTGGACTCTCTGATGTTTCACTAGGTCTGACTTCCAAGAAAAACCTTTCCCACAATGCTGGCATTTGTATGGCTTCTCTCCCGTGTGGACTCTCTGATGTGTCACTAGGTATGACTTCAAAGAAAAACATTTCCCACAATGCTGGCATTTGTATGGCTTTGCTCCTGTGTGGACTCTCTGATGTGTCACTAGGTATGACTTCAAAGAAAAACATTTCCCACAGTGCTGGCATTTGTATGGCTTTGCTCCTGTGTGGACTCTCTGATGTGTCACTAGGTGTGACTTTGAAGAAAAACATTTCCCACAATGCTGGCATTTGTATGGCTTCTCTCCTGTGTGAGATCTCTGATGTGTCACTAGGTATGACTTTGAAGGAAAACCTTTCCCACAATGCTGGCATTTGTATGGCTTTGCTCCTGTGTGGACTCTCTGATGTATCACTAGGTATGACTTTGAAGAAAAACATTTCCCACAATGCTGGCATTTGTATGGCTTCTCTCCTGTGTGAACTCTCTGATGTGTCACTAGGTCTGACTTTGACGAAAAACATTTCTCACAATGCTGGCATTTGTATGGCTTCTCTCCTGTGTGGACTCTCTGACGCTTGACAAGGACTGACTTGTAGGCAAAACATTTCCCACAATGCTGACATTTATGTGACTTCTTTCTTGTGTGGAGTCTCTCATGACTGACAAGTTCTTCTGTAAACAAGGACAATGACAGACAAGACTGAATCTCACCGTTAAGAGAGGAAGGTGTTACCCCAAGAATTAGCCCTATGTTCACTCCTCCCTATTTCCGGTTAAATTAATAAAGTTGATGTGAGTGACTCAAGCATGACACTGTTCTGGATGCCCCCAAATCCATATAATGATTGTATCCTTACTCATAGGAGCTAGCAAAGAAGAGATTGTAGGGGAACTACCTTGAGGAAATCAGTGGCATCAGAGAGTCAGGCAGTTGAAAAATATTCCATTAAATATGTGTAAAAATACTTTGATTGAAAAGTGGCATCATTTCCTGTGAGACTGCCATAGAGCGTTGAGTCAGAGCACTTGGCATGATGCAAGCTAACTGCAGAGGATGCTTCATGCTGTGTGGCACTAGGAGATGACTCACAACCAATACAGTATACAGCTGAAAAGGCCAATATCATTCTAGGTTGTATCAATACAAGTAAAGTTTCTAGATCAAGGGATGTAATAGTACTACTCTATTCTGCTTTAGTCAGAATAATCCTGTGTCCAGTTCAGGGCCCCACAATTTAAAAAGGATGTTGTCAAGTTGGAACATGCCCAGAGGAAGGCAGCCAATGTGGTGAAGGATCTTGAAACCATCAAGCCCTTTGAGGAGCGACAGTGAGAGCTCTTTGGCAGTGCAACTCCCTTAGTTTCGTGGAGTCCTCTTCCTTGGAGGTCTTTAAACAAAGGCTGGATGGTGTTTGGAAATGTATTCCTCCATGGAAAAAGGGGGTTGAACTGGATGGCCCTTGTGGTCTATTCCAACTCTATGATTCTATGATTCTAGTGGAATCATAGCACCATGATAATTTAGCACAAAAGGGACCTCAGTATTCAAAGAAAGGACAATGGATTACGGTTCCTTACCCACAGAAGCCGCATTCTCATAATTCTCCATCATTACACAATTGTACATAAGTCTCTCCTTCTTCGTCAACAGTTTCCATTCCTCCTCGGTGAAATATACAGCCACATCTGCAAAAGACACCTGCAACAGAAAATAACCTTCATCCAGAGAGTGACTAAGGAAAAGGGGAGAAAATCACATGATGCATCATCACTTCAGAATTCAGTCCAGGAAATATACTTTAAATTATGTTAGCAAGCAAAAACCTGCTGCCTTTCAAATCCAGTTTGTCTCAAATCCTTTCAACATAATATACTTAGGGAGCTGGACTTGTTTAGCCTGGAGAAGACAAGGTTAAGAGGTGATATGATAGCCCTGTTTAAATACTTGAAGGGATGCCATATTGAGGAGGGAGCAAGCTTGTTTTCTGCTGCTCCAGAAAACAGGATCCGGAACAATGGATGCAAGCTCCAGGAAAAGAGATTCCACCTGAACATTAGGAGGAACGTCCTGACAGTAAGGGCTGTTTGACAGTGGAACACACTCCTTCCTCGGAATGCAGTGGCGTCTCCTTCCTTGGAGGTCTTTAAGAAGAGGCTGGATGGCCAACTGTCAGGGATGCTTTGATTTAAAGTTCCTGCATGGCAGGGGGTTGGACTGGATGGCCCTTGTGGTCTCTTCCAACTCTATGATTCTATTATTCTAATATCATAAACAATATAATTTAGGCCATTGCTGGGATGTTGAGGATGTATTAGGATACTCACTATCCCAACACATACAGAACATTTAGCCACCAAAGAATTATAGTGCATTTAGAAATTTCTTGCCACATTTCAGAGGCAAATATCATTTTTAATAACAGTTTTGGGGAGCATGCTGGGATTGAGGGCCACTGGGGCTACCCAATATTTAGATCCAGAGATGTTCCCCCATATCCCCCAACATTGCAAGACACATGTGGACAAGCAACCCAGAAGGCGGTGAAGATGGCCAAAGTTGTTTATGAGGAAGGTCACACAAATGGGGAAGGGTACAGAAGTTTGCTTTTGCTTCAGCCTCCTGGGAAGGGAAATATTCTGCCTCCGTCTTTCCTCTCTTCTCCCCACTTTTGAGTTGATGGGGGGGGGGGGCAAACTGAATGGCACTCAGGAATTGAAGTGAGCTGAGAAGGGGGAAAGTGGGAGGAGGAGAGAGCAACCGGGAAATTTTTAAAAGCCCCTGAAAAAGTGGGGTGACAGAGGGTTAACCAGGACTGTCTCTGGCATATTGGGAGAATATGTTCTCCGTTGGCTTTCGTGAACTAGCCCAGCAGTGACACAGATAAAATTAATAGTCAAGAACTTCAACTCACAAAAGAATTCTTGTACCTCCGCAGCCTCTTTCTCTGGGAGCCCAACTCCCTCCGCTTGGCCTCTCTGTCAGCCATCAGGTGGGCAGGGGTCCTGGTGGTCTTGCACTTGGATCACTTCCAGCAAGAGAGGCCCCAAAGCCGCGTAGAAGGAAGCAGAGATGAAGTTCCTGAGAAAAGGGACCAGGGTTAGGATTGACTTGGTAAGAAACCCTGCAGCTCTCAAAGACACAGAGAATAGCATCCTGCTGGTGACATACGCAGGTGACATATGCCTCCTTTGGGCCGATGCAGAGCTGGGCATCCCCTTCCTCCCTCTGCACCAAACAAAGCCCCCTGGACTTAGCATACACTCACTGCAGCTCTTCTACACAACAGATACTCCATGCCTTAGTAGAGTGATGGGGGATTAGGGGGTGGGGAATTGGATAGGGCCCTGGTTATGTCCCTGTAACTGGATGTGAAATGAGTGCATCATAACTAAATAAATGATTAATCTGGTGAAACCTCCAGAGGTCCCCAGTGCTTTCCAGCATCAGCCCCTTTCCCAAGAAGGCTGCATTCACACTGCAGAAATAAGACACTTTGACACCGCTTTAACCGCTCAGTGCTATGGAATCCTGGGATTTTACCTTTGGGACACTTAGCCTTATCTGCCAGAGAGCTCTGGTGCCACAACGAACTACAGATCCCAGGATTCCATAGGATGGAGCCAGGAGAGTTAAAGTGGTTTCGAACCGGATTATTTCTGTAGAGCAGATACAGCCTAAATTGGTTGTAAAAGGATAGAAGCACCCAAGTCTCGTTTTTACCCTCCAAATAATGGTTTTCCTTTTAAAAAAATAAGTAGTTTGTTTTAGTCTGTAATCCTTATTTTTGTTGTTCTTGTTTGTTTCTATTTTTATTTGGTCATTTGAGATGGCTTCCTTCTTGAGTGAAAATCTCTTAATAAGAAACTGGAAAGACTTTTAAAACCTCCCAAAGGAGCTACTTTTGGCCTTTTTGGAGGGGACAAGCCTCCTCTTAGGAGCAAAAGCCCGATGCTTATGAAGAATAATAATAAGGCTTGTATTAAAACTATCCTTCCCATTTCTGATCCCTTTTAAAACCCATGTTCCCCAGAAAAAGCAGAGCTGTGTAATAAGAAAACCCTGTCAGAAAAGACACACAAAGAGACACACTTCCTTCCTTTTGGCCCAAGGAGCCTGGCCTCCTTCTGACTCTGGAGCCTCAGGGAGAGAAAGAGAAGCCAATGGTCAGTTCAACTGAGGCCTCAGAGAAGGTTCAGGAACATTATTCCCCACAATCACAAGCAGCACAAAATGGCCTCAGAACACAAAATGGCCTCCGGAACATAAAATGGCCTCCGGAACACAAAACAG
This sequence comes from Sceloporus occidentalis, assembly GCA_023333645.1. NCBI lineage: Eukaryota > Metazoa > Chordata > Lepidosauria > Squamata > Phrynosomatidae > Sceloporus > Sceloporus occidentalis. Next base: position 28,336,090 of record JALMGF010000007.1, on the reverse strand, counting down.
CCGCCTCTGCATCAGCGCTTGGAGGTTGGCAGTTTGAGGCCTTCAGGGAACCCAAAATGGAGGTTGAAAGGGCCCCAAAGTCGGAAAGGACCCCAAATAGGATTTCCAAACCTTAATAACAGCTAAAAATTTTGCTGATACTATAATACAGAGAGTGACTGAGATACTAGAACATGGCCACATAGCCTGAAAAACCCACAAAAAACTATCACTGAGATACTGTTTATAAATATTTTATGGCTTTATAAATAAATAAAATTTAATAATAACAATAACAATAATAATAAGAAGAAGAAGAAGCTACAACCAGGAGCTAGTTCTCCCTGTGGCTTTCCCCCCCAGGAGCCCCCTTCTGCTTCTCCCTCTTCCCCTGAAGAATCCTCAGAGGCCTCTCTGCTCCTCCTCCTCCTCAGGCCCTTCCGCTATGCCTTCCTCCTCCTAGTCCTAGGACTGCAATCCTGGCCCCACTTTCTGGGAGTTAAGTCCCAGTGATTTCTGGTTCAGAAAAACACTGCAGGAATGATGATGATGATGATTCTCTTCCTTGAAAAGCACAAAGCCTTGTGGAAGCTCAAAGGATAACGGAGGTCCAAATCACACGGCAGAAATAACCCTCTTTCAGACAGCTTTAACTGCCTTTGCTCAGTGCTAGGGAATCCTGGGGGTTGTAGCTTATTGTGGCACCTCAGTTCTCTGACAGAGAAGGCTAAATGTCTCACAAAACTACAGTTCCCAGAATTCTCTAGCATGGAGCCAGGGCAGTTAAAGCAGTCTCAAACTGGATGATATATGCAGCGCATTTTGGATCTTTGTTAGTCTTTGAGTTTTCACAAGGTTCTGTGGTTTTGGGAACAAGAAACTAATTATCATAATTGTTGTTGATGATGGTGATGGTGATGGTAATAATAATAATAATAATAATAATAATAATAATAATATCCCATTCCCCCTCATAAAGGGACACAACTGAAATTACAAGTTTAAGAACATTGAATTATAACATACAAAAGTATACATTAAAATAAAAGTAAAAAAGAATTAAACTAATTCAGCTCCCCTCTGGAAAGTGGGAGAGACCTGGAAGGGACATGAAATGGGAAGAAAGGAAAAGGGGGAGATGCTGGGGGGGGGGGGTGTCTCTCATGTCCTGCAGTTTGCACCCATTGCTCCGTCTCCCGGTCTCCTCCGCTGGGAGGAAGGGAGGGTGTGGAATTCTGGGAAAGGCTGGCAGTTGGCTTGGAGCCTGAATAGGGTTCTAGAAGGCTGGTGGCTTTGACTGTTGGCTGATTAGGAAGAAGAGCTCATCTGGATTTCCCTGGCAGTGAAGGAAAGATGGGTGCCTCAATGAGGAGCTCCCAAATTTGGTTCCTATGTGATAATGATGAATGAGAGTGAAAGGCCCCCAGGTTGGAGTCAATGATGGGGGGCTGGAGGGTCTTCTGTAGGGAGGCAGCCTTGGGGGCTGGAAGCAACGAAGCCTCCTCCTCCCTCTGAAAAAGGCTGCCAGGCCTCCTCTCCTCTCTTTGGAGTTTCTGTGGGGCCATGATATTTTGGAAGGGAATCCCAAAGGGAGTCTGTGACCAAGGAACCTCAGAATATGATCAAGATTGCAAGTTTCTTCCTGAGGAAGGAGAAGCAAACAAGGAGAGGCTCAGCTGTTTGCTTTTGCTTGAGCCTCTGGGAAGGGTCCCTCTTCTCCTTTCTCCTCAGCTGTCTTCTTGGAGGGCAGACTGCCTTTATGCTTTGGACTCCGTTTGCAGCAATGGCAATGAGCTGAAGAGAAGGGAGAAATGGCAGGAGGAGAAAGAAGAAACCAGGAAAAGCAGCTGAGAAGATGGGAAGGCAGAGGATGAATCAGGGGGAATGTCCCTTCCAATCTGGGAGAGTTGGAGGACATGCAGAAGGAGCTGGGCCTGGAAATGGAAGAGGAGAAAGGGGCTTGCAAAATGACCTCCATAGATGAGAAAGTTGGGCCTAGTCCATGAAATGTAATGGCCCAGTGAAATGGCGTCCATAATATAGGAGCCAGTGTGGCATATTGGTTTGAGCATAGCTGAACTATGTCTCTGGAGATCAGATTTGGAATCCCAGCTCCGCCATGGAAAACCATTGGGTGACCTTGGGCAAGTCACACTCTCTCAGCCTCAGGGAAAGGCAATAGGAAAGCTATTCTGAAGTTATTTGCCAAGGAAATCCTGCAATAGGTCTGCCTTAGGGTCACCATAAATTCAAAACAACTTGGAGACACACAATAATAACAACAAAAGCAACGTCTATTATATAAAATGGCAAAACCAAGAATTGCTCTTGGAATTTACATTATTTTTCTATATTTTCAAGCCTTGGATGGTTCAATCCACAGGTAAAGAAATCTGTAGATACAGAGGGCTATCATCATCATAATCATCATCATCATGAAAAAGTAGAGAGTCTTCTTTATCAAATTTGTACCAGGAGGGCGACGAAAATGGTGAAGCGTCTGGAAACCAAGACCTTTGCCTTAACAAGGCTACAGGCCTCTTCCCCCACAAAAAACTCTAATGCACCCCTGAAAGGAGCTCCTCCCTCTCACTTCTTCTTTTTGTGGAGAGCCCCTTCTCCGCCCCCCCCCCCCCATGCCCCTCTCTCTTCTCCTCACAACCACAATCACAACAACAACCCTGTGAGGTTGTTCTGCCAGGCAACAGAGACCAGTCCCTCCATGATCTCCTTCTGGGTCAGAGGAGGGGGATGGAGGGAAGGCCTTGGCAGCCATTGCTTTGTGTGTGTGGGGGGGGGGGGGACGCAATTGCCTTCATGCCATAGACCAATACCTCCCCCAAAAGAGAATATTCTTTGAAGCCTTTCCTCCTTCCCCCCATGGCCACCTTTCCCTTCTCCTTCTAGGCCTGCCCCCCACAATCACCTTTCCTCTCCTGGCAATGGGAAATGGGGGCTCTAAGACTTTTCCTGTCCCCCTCTGAGAAGCAGCTCCCCTACACAACAGATACTCCATGCCTTCTTAGAGTGGTGGGGGATTAGGGGATGGGGAATTGGAGAGGACCCTGGTTATGTCCCGATAGCTGGATGTGAAACGAGTGCATCATAAATGAATAAATAAACAATCTGCAGAAACCTCCAGACGTCCCCAGTGCTTTTCCTCATCATCGGCCCATTTCCCAAGAAGGTGTCCTCCACACAACAGAAATAAGGCACTTTGACACCACTTTAACCACTCAGTGCTATGGAATCCTGGGATTTTACCTTTGGACACTTAGCCTTCTCTGCCAGAGAGCTCTCATGCCACAACAAACTAAAAATCCCAGGATTCTATAGGATGGAGTCAGAAGAGTTAACACACTTTAGAACTGGATTATTTCTATAGTGCAGATACAGCCTGAGTTGTTTGTAAAAGAGTAGAAGCACCAAAGTTGATTTTTTATCCTGTTAAAAATGGGTTTGCTTTTTAAAAATATAAGCAGTTTGTTTTTCTGTCTAATCCTTATTCTTGTTGTTCTTGTTTGTTTGTTTGTATGTTTATTTGTTTCATTCTTGGTAATATGAGTTATTCTGGTCTGTCTCCTTCCTTCTTGCCTGAAAATCTATTAATTAGGAAACTGGGGAGACTTAAAACCTGCCAAAGGAGCCACTTTGGGCCTTTTTGGGGGGACTAGCCTCCTCTTAGAAGCCAAAGCCCAATGTTTGTGAAGAAGAAGAATAAGGATTGTATTAAAACTATCCTCCCATTTCTTTTTATTATTATTATTATTATTATTATTATTATTATTATTTATTTAAAGATTATATCGTTTAATGAAACATAAAACACAACCAATAATACACATAACTTAATTAACAAAACTTAACTCATATATAACTAAAACATAACACCACAAAATAAAAAGAAAAAAGAAACATCAACATTAATAACAACAACATCAACAACAACATTTTTCACAACACTATACATTCTCCTACATTACCTACTAAACATTCTAAACATTAATTACACTTATCTAAAACAATTCTTCCGTTCTTTTGCACTTAGATTATATAATTTATAACTTCTTTTGTGGTCCTTATTTATCATTGTGTTATTATCATGTGCCTGCTACTTATAAGTAAATCTATTTCTAATGAACTCTAACATATGTAATCATTTCCTTAGCATTATTGTCTGATATTCTATATACATGTCATAGTCTAGTATCTTTAATATGATTAATAAATTGTTGATAGTTCTGTTTAATCTTTGAATCCTTCTATAAAAAGTTCTTTTCTTTCTTGTTGTAAAAAATCCATCACTTCCTTCCAATCTTTGTGAAATTCTTCTATATCTTCATTATTCAATAGCCTTGTTAATTTGTCCATTTCTGCTAATTCATAGATTTTAACAATCCATTCTTCCAATTTTGGTAAGCTTTCTTCTTTCCATCTACGTGCCAGTATGGTTCTTGCTGCAGTGATCAAGAGAAATATTATTCTACCATATTTTTTTTCTAATGATCTATCAATTATATTTAGCAAGTAGGTCTCTGGTGTAAATTTAAATTTAATTTTCAATATGTTACAAATTGTTTTATGGATTAATTGCCAATATTTTTTAACTTTGGAACAGGTCCACCAGCTATGATAGAAAGTTCCTTTTTCTTTTTGACATTTCCAGCATTGATTGTTAATTCCATAAATTTTGGCTAATTTCTCCGGTGTAATATACCATCTATAGAGCATCTTATAATAATTTTCTCTTAGATTTTGGCTTCTTGTGTATTTTAATCTTCTGTTCCAGGTAAACTCCCATTGTTCCAATTCAATATTATGTCCAATATTTTGAGCCCAAATTATCATATTGCTTTTGATTATTTCTTTTTCTAGTTCAATCTTTAACAAAAATTTATATATTTTAGATAATAGCCCTTTGCTTTTAGATTTCAAAATATTCTCTAATTCTGTGTCTTCATTGGCTATTAAGCTTTCTTTCTGGTCTATCTTAAATTTTTCTTTTAATTGTAATTTCAAGTACCAGTGTATTTTATAATTTTGACTAGTTAGTTCATCATCAGTTTTAAATCTGTAATTTTCAGGTTCCTTTATCAATAAATCTTTGTATCTTAGCCAATTTTCCACTGCTCCTTTTTCTCTCCATAAAAAAGCTTCTTGTGGTGAAGTATTTAATGTAATTTTTTCCCCAATTTTCTTTCTAACTTTTTTCCAGATCCATAGCAAAGGTTTCCTGATACAATGTTTGTTGAATTCTCTGTCTATTTCTCCTTTGTTATAATATAAATAAGCGTGCCAACCAAAGCTTAAATTTCCCCCCTCTAGTTTTAGTAATTTCCGATCTTTAAGTTCCAACCAATTTTTTACCCAGACTAAACATGCTGCTTGAAAATATATTTTTAAATCTGGAACTGCCAATCCCCCTCTTTCTTTTGCATCCTGTAAGGTCTTCATTCTGACTCTAGGTTTCTTTCCCATCCAAATAAATTTTGTTAAATCTTTCTGCCAATTTTGAATTAATTTTTTCTTTTAGTATGATTGGTATTGTTTGGAATAAAAATAGTATTTTAGGTAAAACATTCATTTTAATACATGCAATTCTGCCTAATAAAGATAATTTTAAAGTTTTCCAATTTTCAATATCCTTTTTGATTTGAGCCCATAATTTGCTATAATTGTTCTTAAATAAATCTATATTATTTGTAGTAATGTCTATTCCCAAATATCTAGCTTTCCTTGTTATATTATAACCTGTAATTTCCATCAATTCTTTTTCTTCAGTTTTTTTCAAATTTTTAGTCAGTATATTTGTTTTATTTTCATTTATCTTGAGTCCGGATATCTTTTCAAATCTTTTAAATTCGGTTTGAAGAGATCTAATACTCCCAATAGGATTTTCTAAAAAGATAGCTAAATCGTCAGCAAAGGCTAACGTTTTAAACTCAATCCCTTTACTGCTAACTCCTTTAATTTCTTTGCTTTGTCCTAGTTTTCTGATTAATGTTTCTATTACCATTATGAATAATAAAGGGGATAATGGGCATCCTTGTCTTGTTCCCTGTTTAATTTTTACTGCTTTGGTTTTTTCTCTATGATTAGGAATGCTTCTTGTTCTTTATAAATAGCTTTTATCCAATTTGTAAATCTATTTTTAATTCCTTAATTTTAATTTTAAAATTTCAAAAATTATATTCCAATTTACTTTATCAAATGCTTTTTCCATATCTATCAAAATGATGGCTAATTCCCTGTCTCTTGATTCTTTGAATAATTCAATAATATCAATCATAGTTCGAATATTTTTATTTAAGTGTCTTTGGGGTAAGAACCCATTTTGCTCTTCTCCTATCCAATCTTTAATAACATTCTTTAATCTGTTTGCTAAAACCCTTGAATCTATGGCAAAAGGAAATCTCAAAATTAATTTGGAATTAAAAAAGAGCCAGGATCAAAACAAAAATACTTTGTGATGACAAAAGTAGAAGAGAACTTTATTATGCTGCTTGTTGTTTAGTTTGGATTAGAGAATGGGTTCTGTTAGAGAATGAACAGTTGTTATGTCTGGAGGGTGAACTTTAAAGATTTGGGTGGCATGGATACCTAATTTACGGTAAAGAGAAAGTTCATAAAGAAAGCACAAATCATTTTGTAAGAAAAGTTCCATTGAAGATCTGGGGGAAAAACAAGTGTAGAATATGTCCAAAAATACTTTTATGGTGTTCGTCGCATGAGGCTCTTTTCGAGAGGAAAAGCATCCAGAAAACTAAATGGTTAAGATACAAGAATGTCCTGAAAGAATCACAAGGAAAACTAGAGATCAAAACACAAGAAGAACCTAAAGAATCTGGCCTAGATTGTCACTGGTATCTTTATCATCAAATGAGGGAGAGGTTTAAAATAGATGTGGAATTAGAAGGAATACAAAATGCAAAATGGGAATTGTGGAAGCCATGCTCCATGGTCATTCCATGCCTGATGAGAGTGTTGGGTGCGAGGCATTGGAGAAGCATCCAGCTGTGTTTCTCTAGCCAGAAGCAAAAGGAAGGCATTCTCCTCTGAGGGCCACTGGGGAGGTCAGGAGGTTTCAGCAGATGATGTGCTCATTTCACATCTAGCTCCAGGGACATAGCCAGGGTCCTCTCCAATTCCCCATCCCCTGACCCCCCTCCACTCTCACAAGGCATGGAGTGTCAGGACCATGGTGAACAGGTCTCAGGAAATGACAGGCATGTGGCCACTAGGGGGAGCTGTTGTGGAAGTCATTGACAGCTCTAGTGGCAGTTAGATGTGTCAGCATTTAAACAGTGCATCACTGGAATGTTGATGCAACTGTCAACTGTCATTCTCAACTGTCACTGAGGAAGAGTCAGACAGTGTGTGCCTCAGAGTGGGTTGTTACTGGTGTGGATGGTGGAGGGTGTCGATGTATATAGTGTTGTACACAGTGGAACTTCTTATAGGAATAAAAGCCTCATCTGAGAGAAGATTACAGTGTCTCTTTGCTCAGTGAGAAAGCGACAGGTGTTTCTTCAGCTCACAAGCTACTGACTACAGTCAAGGTGCAGAATCTGGCGCCATACGTTAACGTGTTGCCTCACGTGTTGTGCAACATAGCAACGTCAAAAGCATTTTAACATGGAGTATCTGTTGTGTAGGGGCGCTGCAGTGAATCTATGCTAGGTCTGGGGGGGGGGTGAAGAGGGAGGAAGGGGATGCCCACCTCTGCATTGGCCCAAAGGCATATGTCACCTGCGTATCTCACTAGCAGCATGCTTGTGTCTTGGAGTGATGCAGGGTTTCTTGACAAAACAAGCCTAACCCTAATCTTTTTTCTCAGGAACTTCATCTCGGTCTCCTTGTACACAGCTAAGGGGCATATTTTTCTGGAAGAGACCCAACTGGAGGGCCACCAGGAACCCCCCCCCCCGCCCACCTAATGGCCAACACAGAGGCCAAGCATAAGGAGTTGGGCTCCAAGAGAAAGAGGCTGTCGAAGTACAACAAATGTTTGGTGAGTCGCCATCCTAACTATTAGTTTCATTTGTGTCACTGCTGGGGCAGCTCATGAAAGCAAGTGGAGAGCATATTGTTCCAATTTGGCAGTGAAAGTCCTGGTTAATCCTCTGTCACCCCACTTTTTCAGGGGCTTTCAAAAATGTCCCGCTTTCTCTCTCCTCCTCCCACTTTCCCCCTTCTCCTCAGCTCTCTCGGGTTGCTGCAAAGTGACTTCCAAGGGGTTTGGAACTCAAAAGGAGAGGAGATAAGTTGCCAGGGTCTTCCCTTGCCAGGAGGCTGAGGCAAAAGCAAACTACTGTGCCCTTCATAGCTCGTGTGATCTTCCTCCTAAACAACTTTGGCCATCCTCACCAACTTCTGGTGTTGCTTGTCCACATCTGCCTTGCTTTTCCTATTTGTGAAATGTTGGGGATATGGGAGACCATCTCTGGATCTAAACTGGGGGTGGCCCCAGTGGCCCTCAAGTCCAGAGTGCTCCCCAGAACTGTTTTTTAAAATGACATTTGCCTCTGAAATTTGGCAAGAAATGGCTAAATGCACCATAATTCTTTTGTGGCTAAATATACTGTATGTGTTGGAAATGTCAGTACCCTAATCCATCCTCAATATCCCAGCCATGGCCTAAATTATATTTTTTATTATATTGTATATTATATTGAAAGGATTAAAGACAAACTGATCTGAAAGGCAGTAGCTTTTTGTTTGCTAACAGAATTTAAAGTTTATTTCCCAGACTGAATTCTTAAGTGATGAAATAATATTTGGATGCACCATGTGCTTTTCTCCCCTTTTGCTCAGTCAGTCTCTGGATGAGGGCTATTTTCTATTTCAGGTGACCTTTGCAGATGTGGCAGTATATTTCTCCGAGGATGAATGGAAACTGTTGATGAAGAAGCAGAAACTTTTGTACAATTATGTAATGATGGACAATTATGAGAATGTGGCTTCTGTAGGTAAGGAACCTGAATCCATTGCTCTTTCTATAAAGAGTGAGGGCCCTTTCATACTCTATTATCATGTCGCTATGGTTCCACTAGAATTATAGAATCATAGAGTTGGAATAGACCACAAGGGACATCCAGTTCAACCCCCTTCTGCCATGCAGGAATACACATTCAAATCACCCCCAAGAGATGGCCATCCAGCCTCTCTTTAAAGACATCCAAAGAAGAGGACTCCACCAAACTCTAAGGGAGTATATTCCACTGTCAAAGAGCTCTTACTGTCACAAAGGTCCTCCTAATGTTTAGGTGGACCTTCTTTCCCTGCAGCTTGCATCCATTGTGGTGTCTCCTTTTCTCTGTGTCAGCAAAAAGCAAGCCTGCTCCTTGCACAAAATGACACCCTTTCAAATACTTAAAAATGGATATCATATTCACTCTTTATCTTCTTTTCTCCAGGATAAACATAACCAGCTCTCTAAGCTGCTCCTCATAGAGCTTGACGGTTTCCAGACCCTTCACCACTTTGGTTGCTCTCCTTTGGATATGCTCCAATTTGTCAACAACCTTTTTGAATTGTGGGGCCCAGAACTGGACACAGGATGATTCCAAGTGAGGCCTGACCAAAGCAGAATAGAGTGGCACTATTACTTCCCTTGATCTAGAAACTATTCTTGTATTGATGCACCCTAGAATCACATGGGCCTTTGTAGCTGCTGCATCACACTGTTGGCCCATGTTCAACTTGTGGTCTACTAGGAGTCCCAGAGGCCTTTCAAGCCTAGTTTAATTGTGATAGCAACATCCTGTAGAATATTTGAATCTGTAGTTCAGTGAGGCATTATTGCTCTCCAGTTTCTAAGGATTCTAAATACTCCACCCTAAACTCCCAATTCTAGGATTTTGTGGAAAGAAGCCATGGAGATTAATCCTTTTCACACCCAAATGGTACTCAGAACACCCTTGAGCAAGTTTCCTTCCTTTTTTGGCCCCTCTTCTATCCTTTTAATTCTCTGGAGAGTCTTCTTGGGGGAAAGACCTCTCTTGGGCCTGCAATGGATCAGGGAGGGCCCAACAGTGGCAAAATGGCCACCACTTCCAAAAGGGATGTTTTGGGATGTTGAGGGGCAAAATATTATTTCATCTCCCCTCCCCTCCGGCAATACAATGTGGGGTTGCCCCTGAGATCTCCTCCAAACCCCATCAGTAGTCCATGCCTGTCTTATAAATGTTTTAAGGCTGCTCCCTGGTGCTTGACTAGGGTTGCCATATCCCGCCCCCCGGCGGGACAATCCCGGTTTGGGCGGTGCCATCCCGGTCCCGGTCCGGTTTGGCGCCCAAACCGGGACGGCCCCGCCCACCGCGGCCACCTCCGCCGCCGCCGCGGCTCCAAGGCCTTTCTGAGGCCTGGGACAGAAAAGGAGGGCAGCGAGGCCTGAGGCGGAGGAGGCTGCAGGGAGGCGGCGCCTCTTGGGCGCAGCCGCGCCAACCTCCCCGCCTCCCTGCAGCCTCCTCGCCTCCTTCCTGGCCTCCGCGGGGGCCAAGAAGGAGGCGAGGCCGGGGCGATCGCCGCCGGCTTCCTCGCCTCCTTCCTGGCCTCCGCGGGGGCCAAGAAGGAGGCGAGGATCGGGGCGATCGCCGCCAGCCTCCTCGCCTCCTTCCTGGTCCCTGCAGGGGCCAAGAAGGAGGCGAGGCCGGGGCGATCGCCGCCGGCCTCCTCGCCTCCTTCCTGGCCTCCGCGGGGGCCAAGAAGGAGGCGAGGATCGGGGCGATCGCCGCCGGCCTCCTCGCCTCCTTCCTGGCCTCCGCGGGGGCCAAGAAGGAGGCGAGGATCGGGGCGATCGCCGCCGGCCTCCTCGCCTCCTTCCTGGTCCCTGCGGGGGCCAAGAAGGAGGCGAGGCCGGGGCGATCGCCGCCGGCCTCCTCGCCTCCTTCCTGGCCTCCGCGGGGGCCAAGAAGGAGGCGAGGATCGGGGCGATCGCCGCCGGCCTCCTCGCCTCCTTCCTGGCCTCCGCGGGGGCCAAGAAGGAGGCGAGGATCGGGGCGATCGCCGCCGGCCTCCTCGCCTCCTTCCTGGTCCCTGCGGGGGCCAAGAAGGAGGCGAGGCCGGGGCGATCGCCGCCGGCCTCCTCGCCTCCTTCCTGGTCCCTGCGGGGGCCAAGAAGGAGGCGAGGATCGGGGCGATCGCCGCCGGCCTCCTCGCCTCCTTCCTGGCCTCCGCGGGGGCCAAGAAGGAGGCGAGGATCGGGGCGATCGCCGCCGGCTTCCTCGCCTCCTTCCTGGCCTCCGCGGGGGCCAAGAAGGAGGCGAGGATCGGGGCGATCGCCGCCGGCCTCCTCGCCTCCTTCCTGGTCCCTGAGGGTCCCAGGAACGAGGCGAGGCCCCGATCCTGGCCTCCGATCGTGGCGGGGCCCAGGCGGGGAGGGAAAGCCTCCTTAAGTGGAGGCTTTCCCTTGCCGCTTGGCCTCCGCTGCGATCGCAGTAAAATGTAGGACAGAATTTTCAAATGTAGGACACATTTTTGTGTGTCCTACATTTGAAAATTTTGTCCTACATTTTTCCCGGTTTCGAGGTCCGGCACTATGGCAACCCTACGCTTGACCCTCACCAAAATTGGAGTCCAGGTCTCAGCTCCTTTGCTCTGCCTTTGCCAATGAATTATTTGTATATTGATTATCCCGCCTTTCTCAACAAATGGGCCTGAAAGTGTCCCTTTTATGCATCACACTCTGTGGGTATGTGTCTGTGATAAAAATTGAAAGGCAGGGAAGAGATGCTGAAAATGAGATGCTGATGGGCAAGAAGGAAGGTTAGAGAGCAGAGGGAGAAAGTGAAGGGGATCAGGCCTCTGGGAGCCAGGAGGGGAAGGCAGGAGCCAAGCCAGGATTGCCTAGCTCTGTGCGGAAAGGAAGGGACCTCTGGGAAGGGCCAGGAGAGGGGCCTTGGGGATTGGGAGGCAGTTCTGACAGATTTTCAGAACTGGTTTCAGTGAACTAATGAGAACTGGTTCAGGTCCTTGTTTTCAGACATATTAAGTGGTTTTATTTAGCAATTATGAGTAATATTTAGGAAGGAAGGAAAGGAGGACACAGTTAGAGAAAAAGCACTTTTATTTTCCAACCTGAGCTTGCTTAGCTGCCTTTTTGGTTCCAGGAGCCCTTTGTTATCCAAAATGCTGGAGTCTGGGGAGGACACTTGCAAGTGCTATGCTTTGGAGGGGGGGAATTTGGTACTTAGCTGAAAGAAGAGACATAAATTTGTTCAGGCAACAGTGACCTCGGTGGTCAGCCCAACTATACCAGGCACGCAATCTCACATAACTCCAGAGGCATTTCAATTGGGTTTTTATGTTTTATTTAGGGAAAAAGCAAAATACACGCATACACGCGCGCACACACACACACACAAGCATTCGTACATACACACAAGAGGTAAGTAACAAAGGTGAGATTGGTGAATAATTTAAAGCTATACTAATGGTAATACATTTCCTAGAATGTTCTTGATTCCAATTGCTGAGGGTCCTGCATGGGAACGGAAAGTGGTTTTGTTGAGTATATTGAGGCGCTTAGCCATGTAAACCAACAGAGTGTCTCTCTGCAACAGGACTGACACCAAAGAACAGTAAATATCGGGGTGGACATTTAAACTGAAATTGTTGCTTTCGGACAGAGACTGAGCGTTCAAAATGGTTTAAATCGCTTTAGTATGTTTCCTGGGTGGGGAAAGAATTATCTGGATCCAAACTGAATGCAATGGATGCTTGATGCAAATACCTCTGACAAAAGGGATTAGCACACTGGCTCTCAGGTCCTTCTTGGCTCTGAATTCCAGTCCTGTTCATAAGCCAATGTACAGCGCGATCTGAAAGCAACACTTCCAGATGCAGCTCAACAATAACTTAGCAGAGTATGGAAACAAATATCCAGATATAGGTTTTGGCAATGCACTGACTACTGTCAACACTTTAAAGTAACTCACAGACACAGTTGGTTTCACCCAAGTCCTTGGAGGTTCTCTATCCTGAGTTGCAAAATAATACAAATATTTGCAAGCTCTCCTCTCCGAGTTCCATCATCTTCAACATCCCTTGTACACACAACTCCAATCCAATCCACACCAATCCACATGTGAGCTGTATACTGTATGGGTTGTGAGTCATCTCCTGGTGCCAAACAGCATGAAGGGACCTCTGCAGTTAGATTGCATCATGCTTTGAGCTCTGACTCAGTACTCTTTGGCAGTCTCACGGGAAATGATGCCACTTGTCAATCAAAATATTTTTACTCATGTTTAATGGAATATTTTTTCAATAGTCCTTTGACTATCTGCTTCCACTGATTCCCTTAAGGCAGTTCCACTACAATCTCTTCTTTGCTCCTGTCATTAGGGATACAATTGTTCCATGGATTTGGGGACATCTGCAATAGTGTCATGCTTGGGTCACTCTCAGCAACTTTATTAATTTAATATCAAATAGGGAGGGTTCAACAAGGGCTAAATCTTGGGGTAACACCCTCCTCTCTTAATTCTGATATTCATTCTTGACTGTGATTGTCCTTCTTTTCAGAAGAACTTGTGAGTCATGAGAGAGTCCACACAAGAAAGAAGTCACATAAATGCCATCATTGTGGAAAAAATGTTGCTTGCAAGTCAGTCTTAGTCATACATCGGAGAGTCCACACTGGAGAAAAGCCATACAAATGCCAACATTGTGGGAAATGTTTTTCTTCGAAGTCACACCTAGTGATCCATCAGAGAGTCCACACAGGAGAGAAGCCATACAAATGCCAGCATTGTGGGAAATGTTTTTCTTTGAAGGGACACTTAGAGAGACATCAGAGAGTCCACACAGGAGAGAAGCCACTCAAATCTCAGCAGTAAACTAACATTGTTTTTGTCAATAAGGAATACAAAAAGTATATTTTTGATCCAATGGTGCAAAGAAAAGGCCCTTGTGATTTTGTGTGTTACGTTTGTCTATATGTCTGTTTATGTTTTAAAGTTATAGTTAAGTTTAATTGCTATTAGTATAGATAATTGCTTCAGGTTATAAACTTGGCTGGGGATTATAGGTCATGGCATAGGTCA